>CAUYPK010046809.1:0-39119 GCA_963574355.1 Loris lydekkerianus
CTATATCCAATTATAGCACAAGACTATGGGGAAAGGGCCAAGGAAGGGGAAGGGAGGGGGGAGGTTAGGGTGGAGGGAGGGTAATGGGTGGGGCCACACCTATGGTGCATCTTAGAATGGGTACAGGCGAAACTTACTAAATGCAGAATACAAATGCCTACATACAGTGACTAAGAAAAAGCCACAAAGGCTATGTTGAACAGTTTGATGAGAATATTTCAGATTGTATATGAAACCAGCACATTATACCCCTTGATTGCACTAATGTACACAGCTATGATTTAACAATTAAAATAAATAAATAAATAAATAAATAAGAACACTAATATCCCTGATGAATATAGATATAGAAATTCTTAGCAAAATATTAGCAAACCAAATTCAGCACTGGGTGCAGTGGCTCACACCTGTAATCCCAGCACTCTGGGAGGCCGAGGTGGGTGGATCACCTGAGCTCACAAGTTCAAGACCAGCCTGAGGTAGACTGAAACCCCCATCTCTAAAAATAGCTGGGCATTGTGGTGTTCCTGTAGGTCCTGTAGTCCTAGCTACTCAAGAGGTTGAGGCAATAGAATCACTTGAGCCCACAGTCTAAAGTTGCTGTGAGCTATGACTCCATGGTACTCTACCAAGAGTGACAAAATGACACTCTGTCTCAAATTAAAAAAAAAAAAAAAAAAAATTCAACAGCATGTCAAATGAATTGCATACCATGACAAAATGGATTTATCCCTGAGATGCCAGAATGGTTCAAAATACAAATATCAGTCAATGTGATACGTTATATTTACAGACCACAGCATAAAAATAATAATATCATTTTCAATACAGGCAAATTTGACAAAATTTAACTCTCTTTTATTATAAAAACATTTAATAAAGGCCATAGATAAAAGTTCACTGCAAACATCATTCTCAACAGTGAAATACTGAAAGCTATTTCTCCAAAATTATACAAGCCTAAGACAAGGGTGCCCAATCTCACCACTCTAGTCACACAATGTATAAGTGTTAGTTAAAGCACATAGTTAAGAAAAAGGAATAAAAGTCATCCAAACTGGAAAGGAAGAAGTGAAAGTATTACTGTTCACTGATAAAATATCTTATTGTTAAGATTCAATCAAAATATATTAGAACTAATGAAAAAATTCTGCAAAGTTACAGGCGAAAAAAAATCAATTTGCCCAAATCAGCTGTGTTTCTATATACTAATAACAAAATAGGAAAATTAAATTAAAAATAATGCCATTTATAATAGCATCAAAGATAATAGAATTCTTTGGAACAGAAATGATCAAGGAGACAAAAGACTTGCACACCAAAAACTCTGAAACACTGTTGAAATAAAGAAGGTGCAAGTAAATGGGAACACAGACCATGTGCATTGATTGGAAGACTTAATATTGTTAAAATGTTCATACTGCCTAAAGTGGTCTACAGATTTAGTATGTCTCCTTCAAAATTCCAATGGTAGTTTTTGAAGAGATAGAAAAACAAGTCCTAAAATTTATAGGGAATTGCAAAGGAGCCCAAATAACCACAGTGATCTTGAGAAAAAAGAACAAAGCTGGAGCCCTCACAGTTTCTAATTTCAAAACATCTTACTAATGCACATTAATCAAAACAGTATGGTCCTAGCATAAAGACAGATACATGCATGAAGGAATAGAATAGAGACCAAGAAATAAATGCCTGTATATATAATCATATAATTTTCAAGAAGGATGCCAAGACTATAAAATGGGGAGAAAGTAAGTCTTTTAAACAAATAGTGTTGGGAAAACTGGAGGTCCATATGAAAAAGATTAAAATTGGGCTCTTATATTATACCACACCACAAAATCAACTCAAACTTGCTTAAAAACCTAAATGTGAGACTTCATAAATCTAGATGAAAACACAGAGGGAAAGCTTCATAACATTGGTCTTGGCAGTGATATTTGACACCCAAAGCACAAGATATCAAAAGAGAAAATAGGCAAGGTAATAAATGCAAAAATAGACAAAAATAGAAAATAGGCAAGGTAATAAATGCAAAAATAGACAAAAATAGAAAAGGGACTACATTAAACTAAAACACTTCTGCACAGCAAAGGTAACAAACAGAGTGAAATGAAACCCACAAATAAAAGAAAATATTTGTAAGTCGTATCTAATAAGGGTTTGGTATCCAAAATAAATAAAGAACATGTATAAATCAATGTAAACAAGCAAACACATACATAACCCAATTAAATACTAGAAAAAGACCTGAATATATCTTTTTCCAAAAAAGACATATAAACAGCAAACAAATATGTGAAAAATTGCTCATCTTCACTAACCATTGATGAATTTTAAATCAAAACCACATGATGTGTCACCTCACACCCCTTAGAATATTCATTACCCCAAAAATAGAAAATTAAGAAAATTTTAAAAAAAAATCAGAAAAGAACAAGTTGCAATGAGAAATTGCAACTTTTATGTACTGTCAGTGGGGATACAAAATGTTATAGCCACTATGGAAAACAGTATGGAAGTTCCTGAAATAATTTAAAAATAACTTCTGTAGGGATCCAGCAATCCTTTTTCTAGGTATTTACCCAACAGAATTGAAATCAATTACCTTGAGATGTTTGTACTTCTGTGTTCATTGAAGCATTATTCACAATAGCCAGGAGATAAAAATAAATTACCTTAAATGTCTATCAATGTATGAATGAATTAGAACATTATAAAATATGCAATGGAATTTTTATTGAGACACAAAAACAAAGGAAGTACTTTTGTGTGTTATAACATGGATGAACTTTGGTGTTATGCTAAGGGAAATAAGCCATTCACTGAAAGAAATATACTACAAAATTCCACCTACAAGAGCTATCTAAAGTTGTCCAAGTTACAAAAACAAAGTAGAACAGTGGCTGTCAGTTCCTAGGGGGAGGAGAATTGAAGATCTGCTGTTCAGGGGTGTAGAGTTCCAGTCATCAGGATGAAAAGCCCTGGAGATCTGTACCACATTGTGCTCATAGTCAAAAATACTGTCTGTGCATTTAAAATTTTGTTAAAATTGCAGATTTAGGGAATTCTATACCACAGTAATAAAAAAAAAATTACTCTACTCTGATAGAAGGAATAACTAGCACTCTTAGAATCATGTTGTATACATGTTTTACACACCACAGTGTGGTAAAGACAATCTTCACTGAAATAATAACGATGTCCTTATTCACTACTACAATGGGTACTCTTAGAAACATTTTCTATTTGTATTTAAAAAGCTAAAAATTAAGAGAACTTGTTGTTTGCCTTAGGAAATTAGAAAAGAATAATAAAGCGAAATAAAAGAAATGTTAAACAAGAATGGATGTGTGCTCGATCAGGGAGTCTGTTCAGTTTTACAGAAGTGGAAGGTGTAGTGAAGGACTCTAAAGAAGGCAGGGACAAAACAAGACAGGAAAGGTGAGGAATGTGGGTCAGGGCATCAATTATAATTCATTGGTACCAGTGTAAGGCAAATGTGTAGCACCTCCATACTGGTAAGAATGGAAAGAGAAATAGACAGGAGAGATGTTTTCAAAGCAGCATCGTAAAACTTAACAGCTGAATAGACGTAGAGAATAAGAAAGGAAAACAGTATGACTGGAATGTCAATGCTAGGTGGATGTGGGACAAGTTTATGGCAAGAAAGGAGGATGACTCAGGGTGACTGATTTTGACAAAAATGATGACCAAATTAAGTAGTACTGCCAAGGGTGGCTAGGGGGCGATTTTAGAGCTGATCTGTATTGCATCCCCTGCAAAACCAACTTTAAGCCTTACCTAAGTAAATCATACGTTTGGTGTTTACATGCAATGACAAATTATCTTCTTTATATACCCCTATCAACTGCTTGCTTCCTGTGAGCCACACACACATACAAATGAGAGAGCTGCCTCTGTTCTAATTTCAAATGATGGAAGAACACAAGAGAGGAAATGCCCAGCAAGATGTTTAAGGTGCCAAGGGGAACCTTCAGGGGCTGGAGGCTTAGTGAACATTCTATACCGAGAAATAAACTTGCTATAATCCGCATGGTCCCAGGCAAGGTTCTTATTCTTCCAGGACCTCATCATTTTAATTTGCAAAATGTCCAAACACCTGTTGCCCCAGAGCAGCTCTAATATGTGAAGTCTAATATGTGAATTTCAAATGTAGAGCAATAGATACTCTGGGGCTACCTTGGGGTGTTTGTATAATACTTGTTTTAATATCCATGCAATGAAACCTGGATAGGTAAAACTACCGTAAGAATAATTATAACCTTTTACAATTTTTATCACCTTTTATGATGGCAATTATTTATTCAGCACCCATATATCAGGTATTATACTTGGCACTTGAAAGTGTTTAATTCTCAGAGCTTCGCTGTGAAGTGATTATTACTCTCATCTTACCAATGAGTACATTGAGACTCAGGATAAATGTTTTACCAGAAATTGCTCAACTGACAAGGAACTGGATTAGAACGCTCAAGTGTGTTGACTTTAAGTCTATGGCTATTATTTTCCCACTAACTTGTGACATATGTACCACGTTCAAAAGATGAGAAACAGAGAGTTGAGCATAGCACACTGCTGCCATTTAAAACACTACATCCTAAAACAACCAGCACATTTTTCATTCAGTTATTCATAATACTTTAACTATCATGTCCTTGCTTGCTGGGCAAGCAAGGGAAACGTCAGCTGTCTTTACACCTGCTCCCCATCACTCATCTCACCCCCTGATTACTGCCTCTTGTCCTATATGCACCTTTTAACTTGTATTTGAGTTCACAGTTAAATATCTCAAGTAAATTTAAATTTGAAGCAACTTGTGCTACGGCAAGAAAAAATACAGAAAAAAAAAAAAACAGGGTTACATTATATAAAGGCCAAAGATTTATAGGATTTGGAATTTTTATGTATTATCAAAAAAGTGGTCCAGGTTATATTAACAAATTTTGTCTTTATCTGGTTGAACTCAATATTCTACAAGGTCTTGTGTGATGTTGGCACATATACCATACGTTTCTTGTATATGTTTGAAAAGAAAAGGGAGGATAGTCATTTGGGTAAATATCACAATCGGCAGGATGGGAAGAAGAACCATATGTAGTTTGAAAAATCACAGACATCCACACATACTATTCTCTCAGACTAGAGGGGCCTTAGCGTGACTCTTTGTTGGGTAATTCAGCGTAATAAAAATTTCTCATTTAGGCTAATAATGGGAGGGTAGATGAGTGAGTGGGTGCCAAGAGAGTAGATGGATGGATAAACCAGGCACACTCTTTTTTGCAGGTCACTAGAGTTGCTATAAAAGCAAACTTTAGTTGTTAGTTTATTAAGAAAAACCTCTGAGTTTATTCTCAAGTTTTAGTACTATCCTAAAAAAAGAATGGTAATTTTACCTTTATGTTTACCCACTGTGTATAGCATATAGCAATTTATGAATACCAAGAACAATGTTCTTACAGAATAAGAGAATTTTAACATCAACAAAAACTATATCCTCTTTTTGTTGTTCCAAAAGAATGTCACATTTCAATATAATTGCTTAGCATTTTCAGTGAGCTATTTATAATCAATGGGGTGATTTGAAGTAAATGTATTTGCAATGGCTGTTGCTATGTTATAACTGTATGTCACTTAAAAATACACCATAAATCCTTTGTAAATTATTTCCACATTGCATTAATACAGTCTATATATGGCACATTTCTTAATATCTTCATTCTTCAGAGCAGTTCTTAAGATTTTAAAAATACTTTAAAAATAAGACCATTGTTGAAGCTTGTAGAGCTAGATAAAAAGTTTATAGTTTTTCATACCTGCATTGCCTTACTGAAGAGTCTCGTAATTACCTTTACAGACTTACACATAAAATCATACTTGGGCAAAATCTCCCCTTAAGCCTGGGGCATGCCATTGGTTATTCTGAAAGCTGCAGGAAGACAGTAACCCTCTAAGCACCTACAGGAAGACTATAAGTGACAGGAATCCCTCAGTATTAGTGTTTGTACTGACATGTAAAACATGGGATTTTAATGACATGAGGACTCAGAACACATAGTTCTTTGCAGAGGTACCCTTTCTTAAGCAGGAAAGGGTACCTAACCATTCTTTTCTTTACATTCATGTTCCTAAAGATTCAGTGAAGACTGGAAAGGTTAGTTATTTGGCTCAAGCACCACGGTACTTTTATGGCAAGATGAAAGTAATAAAAGGAAGGGGAAGGGTAATATGGACATAACGCATATTAACGAATCCCAGTGGCAGGCCTGTGGACATGATGTACAGTTACTGGGAACTATTTTATTCTAAGTGATGGGAAAACTAAGACATTGAGAATTTGAGAAACTTCTCTAAAGTCACAACACTCAAATTTGTGAAGTTTGTATTCAAAAATCAGTTTTGAAGTTATAGCATGATAGAACAACAGATGAGTTTACATCTCACTGGAAACTACTGCACATTGAAAAAAATATGTATCCCAACTGTTTTCAGGCATGGAACCACAATCAGTGAGGGGCGGTGATCCCTGAGAGAAGAGAATCAACCAAAGAGCATTATTGCACTGCCTTTGGAGCACTGTCTAAATCACAGCAAGGGAAGTATAGAATAAATAGAATAGAATAGAATAGAATATCATTTGGTAGAGGAAACTGAGATCAAAATATGGAGATGCGGAGGTGACGGAAATTTATCTGTCAAGATACTAGAGACAAAAGAGCTGAGTGGTAAAAGAGGCAGAGAAAGCTGCATAGTAGTTACCTTCAGTATTTGGACAAATACTAAACCTTTGTGTGGAGAATAATACTCCATGGGACTTAGCAGAAATACTGTGAGCAGAAATACTGTGAGCTGAAGTAAGATTCTAGAGAGTATCTAGTGCTGAGCAATGTTTGAAATAGAACCAAACTTAAAATGCCAGAAGCCCGAGGCATTTAGTGAGGGCACCAGAATGGCCACAGGAGAAAGTAGGTCTACAGTAGTCCTTGAGTAGACACTCCATGAGACATGCCTCTACTAAGTCCAGAATTCTCTAAATATTATGAGTTTAACCCATTGACATAATAAATTATTCTCTAGAACTAGGGTCCTAAGCTTCTAGGTTGTGGACTAGTACTGGTGTCCAGCCTGGTAGGAACCAGGCCACAAAGCATTATTACCACTTGACCTCTGCCTCCTCTACCATCTCCCCATCCTCCCCCACCAGCACTCTACCCTGCCTCAATCTGTGGAAAAATTGTCTTCCACGAAACCCAGTCCCTGGTACCAAAATGTTTTCTCATCTGTGACCTGTCAGAAACTAGGCTACACAGCAAGAAGTGAGTGCTGGGCAAGCGAGGGAAACGTCAGCTGCCTTTACACCTGCTTCCGATCACTCATCTCACCCCCTGATCGCTGCCTCTTGTCCTATATGCTACCCCCCTACTCCGACAGAAAAATTGTCTTTCACACCAGTTCCTGGTGACAAAAATGTTTGGGACTTCTGCTCTAAAAGAAGACTCATCCTTTAAAGGAAGACAAGAAAACTTAGCCATTGTAGCATCCACATTACAAAGAAGCAGGAGAATGTGATTCAGAAACAGGAGGACAAAATAGTATAAGTAGAAACAGATCAAGATACAGATTATAATACATATCAAGAGATGATGTGTATTATGGACTTGGAGAAAGAATAATAGTAGGACAAGAAAATATATTCAAGACTTTAAAATAATTGATCAATATTATCAGTAAAGAAATGATTGATTTTAAAGATGAAAATTATTAAAAAGAAATGAATGCAATTCTAACTATGAGAAAGAAAATATCTGACATTCATTTAATAAGTTTAACAGTAGACTGAAGAACAATGAACTTGAAAATTGCTATGGAAAATAAACATAGAAAAAAAGTTAGATAAATAATAAAGAAAACTGCAGAGGCCCTACAATCTTTGTGATAATATCAAGCGATCCAAAATACATGTAGGTGGAACCCTAGAAGTAGAGAGAAAAGACTTGATGAAGAAAAAGAAATGAAAAAGTAATTGCTAAAAACTATATCAACTTTAATGAAAAGCTATCAACCCACAGATCTAAGACAGTCAACAAATGTCAACCAGGTTAATCACTGACAAAACCAAATCTGGGGTTATTCTACTCAAACTGCTGAAAATCAAAGCTAAGAAGAAAATCTTTCAAGTAGCCAAATAGAAAAAGAAACTATTTACAAGGGGAAAAGTAAATATCATCACTGACTTCTTACCAGAAACAATGCAAATTAGATGACAATAGGATAAAAATTTTAAAATTCTGAAAAAAAATGTCATTTGGAATTCTATATCCTACAAAATTATTCTTCAAGAATAAATGTAAAATAAAGACATTTTTCAGATAAAGCCTGAATTAATTTATCACCAATAGACCTGAATTATATGAAATATCAAAGATAGTGATTCCATGTGAAAGCAAATGATACCAGCTGGAAATATATAATTATACATAATAAATATGTAATAATGAAAATTTTTACATAATAATTCATAAGAATGAAAAGTTGCAAAAAGCTAAATATGTGAGTAATTTTAGAAACTCTTTACTTCTTCTTCCTTGGTTTGTTTATTAAATAGATAACTAGAAGTATGCATGCCTCATTCTTGCCCATGTCTCTAGCAGGTGTACCTGTGTCTGGAGGCAGAGATGTTGTTCCTACCCAGAAAGGATAGCTGTTGAAGTAAGGATAGGGAAATAAAATATGGCAGTTGGTAACATAGTAGGAAGCAGTAAGTGAGCGTTTGAGTCGCTCCTTCCAACTGGATTCTGTGGTTTATTGGATTACAAACCAGAGGCAGAGCTGTCTTTATTAAAGATAGGTATAAACAGTTAATCTCTGTTACCGCACTACCTTGCCCATACCAGGGCTTTGGGGGACATGTTCAATACCTTAACAAAGTACCTATAACAACAACTGTACAAAGGAAAGAATGATGTATTTAAGAATGCACTAATGATTGAAACTATCTTTAATTCAAATGAAATATGAGAAAATGAGATGAAATTAATGTACCTAAGTATGTCCAAATGGTTATTGTGGGAATTCAATTCACCAGCCTCGCCTTCCACTGTCCAGTGTCATGCTGTTGGCTCAAACAACCATAGGTTGTGAAAAGCATGCTGAATATGGCTGGGTCAGCACGGGAAGAATCCAGAAGGCTACAAGGACCTTAAAACTGACCAGGCAACTTTGCTTGTATTTTGAAAAGAACTTTGTTCATGATCTTGACAAGCAGCAGCTATGCCTGTAGGTTGGCCAGTGTTCACACATTTTATCTGCAGCTGTGTCCCACTTCAGAAATATGGGACAGGCCATTTCCTCATTTGGTAAGAATTCATTTATTTCTAAGGCCACAGTAGAGTATTAAAAGTATACACAGGCCGTCTCAGCTGTGTACTCAATGGAGATACCCAAGTGTGTGGTAATAGTAAGTCTCAGCACTGATTCAGGATTATGGTGTCAGGATGTTTTTGGATAACAAATCAGTAATCAGTGGTAACGTGTGGGTACACATGTAAAATGTATTAGTAGCCATCAAAACATAAAGTATGCCTAACCCTTGAACCCAGTTTCACATCTAGAAATATTTTTATGACTAATTAGTGTGAGTATACAAAATGTAAGGATATAAGAGTTCTCATCGGAATAGTACTTTTTCTGGCACTGAAATTGTTCAGGCAGAACAGAAATTATTATTTGATAGGTGTAATGTAGAGGAATTCCCACCTCAAATGGAAGGTTAGACTTGCTTATCTAAAGTTTCTTCCAATTATAAGCTCTTAATTTACTCATCCTTGGGAAGAGGAGAGTACAATAGCAGCAGCATTAGGAAGGTGGGGTGTGTGTGTGTGTGTGTGTGTGTGTGTGTGCAGGCAACAACAGAGGCAACAAATGTGGCTGCAACCAAGTACAGACCCGGGAGGGATCAAAGACAGAGACATGGCAGGACCAGCTGTTGAGCCTTCAGGAGAAAACAGATCCAGCATGGTCATGGCATATGCCACTAGCTTGTCACCAGTGGGCATTTTCATGGTCAAGGAAAGTGCTGCAAGCCCATCCTTGATGGGTACTTCCAGCATGTCAGTGGAGCTGCCAGTCTCTCTCCAATCACATAGCGTAAGGGTAATTGTAAAAGGAGAGGCCAGGATAACATTTTTACCAACTTGCAGAGTCAAGGCTACATGTTTAATGAGGTGAACATAAGAAAGACTCCCAGCTGAATGTAGAAGAGCAGAAGTAACACAGTTGTCATGAAACATAGACAAGGAGGTTTAAACAATGTAAATTTATTTCCTCAATGAGAAGTCCAAAAACAAAGTTCCAGCTAATTCAGTTTCTGGTGAAGGCTCTGTTTTTGCTTGCAAAACACCATGCTCCGGTACTGACCCCATATGGCCTTTCTTTGATGTGTGCAGAGAGAAAGGGGATGGGGATAAGATAGAGAGAGCTCTTTCTTCCTCTTCTTATTAGGCTACCGATCCCACCAATTAGGGCCACTTCCCTGTGACTTCATTTAACCCGAATTACCTCCTGAAATTCTATTACCCAAATACAATCAAGTTGGAAGTTAGGACTTCAAAACATAAGTTTTGTGGGAAACTCAGTTTATAACAGGAAGAAAGAAAGATAAAGAAAGAACTCCCAATAGGAATTCTCTTCACTTATAGGAGGGGAAAAAGTCCCACTGCAGTACAGGAGAAAACAGTGAATTCAAAAAGTCATTCGTCCACTGGCCCTTAGCTATTGATGGAACTACTGGGGAAGATGAAGTGAAAAAGGCAGGGAAGTCCAGGGCCTCCAGACACAGCTCTTTTGCTTACAAAGGAACCAGCCCCCCATGGTAGACCAGTACAGTACATCTCATATATTGATGAGGGTCAATCTTCAGCCAGTACATATTGTTCAAGTAAGAGCTTGAGTAAGATAAAATCTTTCTTGAGGAAATTTAAAGCAATGCTCCAACAAAATCAGTGATTGTAGCACATGGCAGCAAGGTAGACTTTATGTCTAAGGTTGTTAGGAGAGCAATATGAAGGTCATAAGGAAGACAAGAAAACTGAAAGGCTAAAGCTCCCACTGCTATAATATCTTAGACCAAGGAGGCAGTCACCTTTGAAGCCTGTTAAATAGGAAACAGAGAAGAAAGTTGTGATAAAGACTAGAGCTCAGGGAAGCATCTCAAGCCAATCTAGCTTTTCTTACACAATCTAAATTTCATAAAAATAACATTATCTCTTCTGGTTTAATTTGTGTTGTCCCAAAATTTAGTAGTGGTACCACAGCAGATTTTGTAGCTTCAACTCTCTGTAGCTTGAGACCTCGTTCTCCAAGTAGAGCCCCACCTCATGCCTGTGCCCATCAGAGACAACAGCAATGATTTATCTTGCTTCATTTTTTCTGGCTTCATTTCTACAAAGCTACATCATAGAATAAATTACAAATTGCAGGCTAGGAAAAAAAAAAGTTAACTCTGGGCAGCGCCTGTGGCTCAAAGGAGTAGGCGCTGGCCCCATATGCTGGAGGTGGCGGGTTCAAACCCAGCCTCAGCCAAAACTGCAAAAAAAAAAAAAAGTTAACTCTTTCTTCTAATCTTCTTCCTGCAGCTTCCTAAATATAAATATTTAGCCTAAACCATAAACCAAGCAAAGTCAGGACATCTGGGTGCAGCAGATTTTGTTGGCAAAAATATTCTCTAGGCCCAGCAATCCCATCCCAGGTATGTAATGTGGAGAAATTCCTGTATGTGTTCTAGGAAACAATAAAAATGTTCATAGCAAAATAAGCTGTATAAGTAAACAGTCTAAATAGTCCTCAATATCCAGCAACAGAAGCATAGGTAAATTATGGCATATGCATACAGTAAGATACTGTACAAAAGTGAAAATGAGTAACAGTTGATATGGACATTAGCATTAATTAAACAATTCTGCTGAACAAAAGTCTACTATAGAAAATATGAGTAGGCAAGCCAGAGAATATGTTCATGACAAAGATATCTGACAAAATACTTGTATCTATATATATTGATTTTTACAGCTGAATAACAAAAAGAGGGAAAATAGTTATAAAAAGATCAATCAAAATATAACACCAAAAAATCTAACCTAGGAAGAAATTAAGAAAGGAATTTATCAAATCTTTGCATAAAGAGATATACAAGTGGCCTAGAAATACAAAAGCATTCTCAACATTGGTTATAAGAAAAATGTAAATAATAGGAATATTCATAACCTCAAGCACTTATCGTTTTTTGTAATGAGAACATTCCAAATCTTCTCTCTAGCTATTTTGAAACACATAATAAATTATTGATGACAACAGTGACTTCATTGTTCATTATTCATTCTATGTAACTGTATTTTGGTTCCCATTAACTAAACTCTTTCATGCTTCCCTCCCCTCCACTCATCCCAGCCTCTGATAATCACCATTATATTCTCTACCTCTATGAGATCCACTATTTCAGCTCCCACAAATAAGCAATAACATCTAATAATTGACTTTCTGTCACTGGCTTATTTCACTTCACATAAAGCTCTATTGCTGCAAATGACAGGACTTTATTTTTTTTATGGCTGAATAATATTCTAAGAGCACATAAGATTTTAAAGCTCCATTGGCTATTTGTTGTGGAAGTCAAGTAAAAAGGATGGGACTGTGCTATCAGGGTGTGTGTGGTGTATTTGAGGGGTATGGGTGTGTGTAAATGTTTAAGAAAGAGATTCTACAAATACATGTGTAGGTGGCTAAATAATTTTCAGAATGAGGAATAACTTCAATAAATTTCCTCTGTTTCAGAAATAATTTGCCTTTGAATTAATTACAGTAGTAAATGTCCCTGTTAATGAAATTAAAAGTATAGAAATGTATAAAGATATACATTAAAAAGCCTATAACCCTACCATTAAGAGATAAACTACATTAATATTTCTTTTTGGATTTTTCTACAGTCTTTTAATACATCAGTAAACTTTGTTTAACCAATCATAAGTAGCCAAAGACTTGGGAGATTTATAATGTTCTTCATAATTATAAAATATTTAAGGAACATCTTTAAGTGTAAGTATTTGTCAGTAAGTCTGACTATTTACTTAGGACAAACTTCTAAAAGAAGCTTACTAAGGTGAAGGGTGTACACTCTATGAATTTTCTGATACAAACTGCCAAATGAATTAATAGAAACTTGCATCAAATTTTCACAGTTAGTAGACAAATAGTTTGCAAATCTTATATTCACACTCTGAATAATACTAAGCTTTACGTTGTCCTTGATTTTCTGATGAGTAAAAATATTATGATTGTGTATGAATTTTCTAACTTTATAAAACAAAAGTGCATAGGAACTCTTAGTTACAGCTTTTATTAGATGACCACACATAGTTATCATTAAGAAGCCCACAAAGTTAACAGAAAAATCTTTAAGAAACAGACTTTGCTGGAAAATGTATTCTTACAAAGTATAGCTGCCAACACTTCATGATTATATGCATTTAAATGATCAGACTAGCACAAGTAACTGAACGTGCATGGGTAGCCTAACGAAAGTTTTAAGTGCGAATGCATCATTCATTAGCTCTCAGCTCAGTGTTACTTTCTCCCAGAAACACACTTTTCCTCTGTTCTTTGACTAAACAGAGAAAACGTTAAAGCAGTGCCTTTTCACACTGGTGGATTTCTCTTGCTAAGCAGAGGCCTAACTCAAATTCTTCTTGAGATAGACAAAGATAAGTGGAACCACATGCTTCACAGGATTATGGTGAGACCCTCATAGCCACTGTGTAACCTCAGTAATAACACCAGCTATTTAAATGGAGCTTTTCATCAAGGACTATACAGCATCATCCCTGAATATGATACATCACTGTCTTTTCTATGTTAACAGAAAGACTCACTTGCAAAAGCTAATTTGAAAGGTAGAATGGGGAGGCTTTTGCCAAGTGCCCCTCCATAGCCTCATCTCCAATTCCCAATCTATCTCAAATATACACGCCAGGTTGAACAATTACATTTGCAAACTCATAGAAAAAATGCTACATACCTCATTCTGAATATCACATGGTCACCTTCAAGGTACTCTTTTTTGGGAAGCTATGAACCAATGCCAATGCCTAGTCCACCCTTTTCTGAACTGGCCATCAGAGCTGTCAGCATATAAGGCCTGACAGTTAAGTTTGCAAACTCATCCTAAGAAATGTGCTGTACCGCATTGCTGAATATCACCATGGTCACCTTTAAAGTACTTCTCTTGACCATCTGGTGACTATAGTGATATTCAGCAATGAAGTATGTAACACTTTTTTAGCAGAAACAGATTTTTCACGAAATAAAGCCTAAGCTTCACTTAAACACAGTTCTTCTGAGCTCTCTACATAATTTTGTATTTCTTAAAGAGAGTTTTCAGAATTTCTGTAAATTCTGAAAATTTTATCAGGTCACACAAAACCTAAACCTTGTGTTCACCACTATAAATTTAACCTGCACTTTGGTTTTGTAAGCACAATTTTTAAAGCCATGGTATTGTTATATCTAAGCCTGCTAATTTAAAAATCTGGAATGAATACTCACAGCCTCTCCATGCAAAAAAAATTATGAGTTATCATTTGTGCTTTAGGAAAAACTTGACTCCTCTACTTTATATTTCTCTTTGGCTTCTTCAAAATAAATCATGAGTCAACTCTGATGTATACGTGGATATATATTCTGTTAATCATACTAAGTTACAGGTGGAAGGAGCTGAGACATCATTGAGAGGATGGATGCTTTTAATTCAAAAATGAGAGTATCAAACCTTTCTCAGACAAAGTAAATTGCCCAGCATCTTCTGATAGGACCAAACTACATTGTTCAGACCTATTATGGAGTTCTGGTAGTAAAAGGCATAAATGATTATTACCCCAGCCATTATTTGCCTTTCTGATTCTTCTCTTATGCTTAAATAATGGACAATGATGATAGTATCATTGTTTATTGCAAGAGCAAGAACTTGCAAACATGTTGGAAATTAGGAGTGCAAGGAGCCTAATGACTTTCCCAGAAAGATGAACACTTTTACAGAAATATCCAGCTTTCCAGCTTAGAGACTATTGGGCTTCTAATATAAAAAAGCTCAACACATTACTATTGAAGGACCCTGAATCACCAAACTGTTTTTGTGTCATAACTATGTGTATGCACCCACAAGAGCTAAAACATGTCATAAAGTTAAAGTAAACCCCATTCATTTATTCAGCCTGAATGTGAATGTTCTATATTATGAACAAATGAATGAGCTGTCCCACATTTGTGTTACAGTAACTCTGATTGTTTCTGAGTGATCAGTTGTGGTGAGCAGTTACCATTTCTTGTTCTAAGCTCCAAAGAGGCACCAAATTCATTTGAGGGCTTGCCTATATTACTTCCTGATAACATAGTAGGTGTTAAGGTAAATAATTTACTAGGATTTTATTTAGCTGTAGCTTTATGCCAAATATTTCCCAAGACAAGATTATGATAGAGTTACCCAGTTACAGTTAAAAAAAAAAAAAAAAAAGCTTGGAATTTTATCTGAATCAAACTCTCCATTTCCTATGTTGTGAAATTCAGCAAATCGTTTTGTTTTTCTCTATGCTAACTCATGTAAAAAATGGGGATAATAAAATTCTACCCTTTAAGTTTTTTATAAGAACTGGAGAGATAATGAGCATGAACTATCAGTGACGCAGTAGGTTACAGAGTAAAATCAGGTCCACGTCTGATTACAGAATTGGCTTCAGCCTCCTATAGAAAGAGTTTACTGTCTTACAGGAGTTGTACATGTGTATATAAAGTCCATTAATCGTACTAATGTACACATGCGTTAGCGGACACAGTTAATTCTTTATAGAGAGACGGTCCCTTTTCCACTTAGAAAAAAAAGAGTAAATCCACCAAAACCCAAGTCTTCACACTGATTAAAGTTATAAAATTGAAAAAAAAAAAAAAAAGATAGAATATAGTTTCTTGTTCATGACCATCTGTAAAGTTAAACATTCTCTTAGATCCTTCTGAGGATAGTGTTGATTGGACTTAAGTATTTTTTCGCATAAGTTTTACCTAGGGAAATTTTTTTTATTTTTGTCTAGTTTTTTAAAGAGATAATTCTAAATCCAACCCATCCTGTTCCATACTCTCCCAATTCTAATCCCATACTCAATGACATTTAGAAAACAATTCTTTTCTAAAATAAGGGATACATTCACATCTTTCCTACTGAGGCTACACTTTTTCAATTTTCAAGGAATCCCCTAAAGTCTACATTTTTAACTTTATTCCTTCTATTCTTTGAGCTGTCTCAAAAGAGCAATCATGGGAATACTTAGAAGACAAGAAAATTGTAGGTTTAAAGCACATACAGCTGAATTTACTACTAAAACTGACTAATTCTATGTCGACTTTCCTATCCTCTTAGCTTATTGCAATTTTAATAGCAATTTTCTTGTTAAGGAATTTGTCTAAGTCTGTTCTCTCCCCTCTGGTGGACTCACCTGGGTATTGATAACTGATATAGCAATGAGCAAGGCAACTGAAAACGGAGGACTTATGCTGTGTCCCCAATACCCGTCCCTTTGCTGTTCACACTGTGATTACCTGTGATAGAGGTCAAGATACTCACAACTGTCAAACTAGTTTGTGTGTTTATAGCCAGAGTCAAAGGAATGTCAAAATAAAACAATAGCACTACGATGGAGAATCTTTGTCCCCATGTGAGGCAATGCTCTAAAAATCAAAATTTGTTATTTCATGAGAAAGTTAAAAATGATGTGGGTCTACCTCTCTGAAACCTTTTATGCATACAATGTAAGGCTTGATGACTAAGATTTTAGTGTTAGGAAAAAGACACTAAAGTTTGAATTTCAGAGTCACCAGCTGTAGAATTGTGGGAAACAATATCAATTGTTTAACTTCAGTTTTCTTATTTGTAATATAGGAATAATAATTTTATCAACTTCATATAGTTCTTGGAATTCAGTGAGTGATTAGGAATAAAACAATTAGTACCATACCTGACACACAGAGGGCGACTCAAAGATGGTATCTTTTATTACCATTATCAAGCCTACCTAGCTGCTTTAGTAATACATGCAATATTCCACAGTATGAATAGTCAGCTGTGCCTGAAGAGACACGTGGCCTTTGATTGATGGCACAATTGCAGGCCTTTCTCTGGATATATGAAGAGTATGGAATGAGAAAAATATCATCAGTCAAGATCTCACATAATCAGGACTGACCATCATCATTGTGAAGATGATCATCCTGAAATATTTAAATTAACAATAACATATGGACATGACCTTTGATTAAAATGAAATATTGTCACAAATGCTTTCAGGAAGAGCAATGGTTTCTATTTCTCTCTCTCTCTCTCTCTCTCTCTTTTTTTTTTTTTTTGCACAATTTGTGGCCAGGGCTGGGTTTGAACCTGCCACCTCCGGAATATGGGGCTGGCACCCTATTCCTTTGAGCCACAGGCGCTGCCCAATGGTTTCTATTTCTAAATGTCTTTGGGTGAAAAAAAAAAAAAATAGATCATTGTACTGGGTATGGAACTCCAGTAGAAGATTCAGAAGAGCTGAAATATCTGGTTATGTGACTACAAAATTAGTTTGTCAAAAAGCGTTATCAGTCTAGCTATCAAATTGTAAATATGGTTAAAGTTTATAATCTTCAAGAGAATAATTTTTAAAGCTCCTTCTCAAAGGGAAAAGAAAATTAGTTTATTTAACAAGCACACTGTGTTTCAGTCAGCTCAGGCAACATGATTTTTTCTCAAGTTATGTCAAAGTCAAAGTAAAATGGGCTCTGATCTTTTTTTTTTTTTGCACACACACAAATATGAATACCATATGCTATTTATGTCATCACTTTGTGAAAGCTGATATATGCTTTCATACTCTGCTCTTCCATAATGCCTCCTGGGAAGATCCTACTTTATGAAAAATTAAGCTGAATCTCTTTCTTTTTGCAGAGTACAGAGATGAGCGTGACAATGAACCCACTGTACATCACAGGCTCTCATAATTTGCTCTTAAACTGTCACTTTAATTATTCTTGAATTGGGAGCTTGCCTCCAGGCAAATTTCACTGAGATTTTTAATAATCCATCTTATAAAATATCACTATGGACACCAGAAAAATATTGATAATAAAAAGATGAACACAAAGTTTAAATAATACATGAAGCACATTAATTCAACGACAGGTAAACTTTTAAAAATAGAGCTTGACATATTTCTGTAGCCTATATATTTGAAACTCAGAGAAGTCATTCTCCTAATTCTTTTCTGAATCTTTGTCATGGGAGGGGGTCAGACTATAGCTAGAGACTTCAAAGATACTGGGAATCTTCGGGAATTGTCCTAGGAACTGGGATTCTGTATAAATTAAGAAAGTCAGACCTAGGCTCATGGAGACATCCGTTAACAGAATTATTTTTTGAAATCCTTCAATTGCAGTGTTTTAATGTTTACATTCTATTCTTACCATAATTCCTGTCATAACTCCTATTTGTTAAATTTATGATATGGACCAATAACTGGATTAAGTTATTTGAAGTAGTTATTTTTTATTGTTTAAAGTTTACAGCAATGATACAAAGATGCATTATAGGTTACATTTTAAGACTTGAAGAGGTTTGGGTATGTGCCAGGTCATTTATCTGGTTTGCTAAAGATCTAGTATGTGAATCCACGTTTCTCCCTCTTCAAAGCCTTTGGCTTTACACTATGCCATGTAGGACAGATTACCACTTTCCTTCTCTCTTCGGGCAATGACAAGGGAAGGAGGAAAGGAACAAATATTTACCAGGCATTGTTTAATATGATCAATATGCATCACAAGATTTGACAATTAGGTTCATGACCTCATCTTAGAAAAAAGGCTACATGCCACATAGTCACCTTCAAAGGACCCCCTTTGAGAAGCTATGCACTGATTCCAGAACCTAGTTCACCTTTCAAAGCAATTTTGGAATTCATTTTCTGGAATGACTATCAGGGCTGTCATGGTATTACCCTTAACATTCTGAATGTCATTAAAATTTCTTCCTTTCAATATTTTCTTTATCTTTGGTGAGGAAAAGTCATTGGAGGCCAGATTAGGTGAGTAGGGAGGGTGTTCTAATACAGGTCTTTGTTTACTGGCTAAAAACTCCCTCACAGACAGTGCTGTGTAAGATGGTACATTGTCATAATACAAGAGCCACACCTTTCTCAGGCCAACATCTTCAGTTAAGATTTTCCTGTTTCTCTTTTGATTTTATTTTATTTTATTTTATTTATTTTTTTTTTTTTACTTGTTCTGATATGCTTCTGTCAGTCAGCCAATAATTTTGACACACAGTTCAACGTATTTTACAATGTTTTCATCAGTTCTACACAGGGGGGTAAGTTTGCAAACTTAATTGTCAGACCATTGTATTTTAGCTGGTATAATAGTTACTCTGGTTCTTTTGTATCATATTGCTTCAGTGAAAGGAATAGATATGGAAGAGCTATAAATTACTCTGCAAACTGAAATTATCTGGGTTTTATCTTTCTATTCCATCCCTTCATCTTGAAACCAGCTTTTCTTCCTGGCGTCTGCTCATAGAAAAATACTTTTTCTCTTCATATGCTTATTTTGGCTGTATCTCACTTTGCACCTTGCAATCTATCCAAGGAAAGAATTGGTCATTTTCTGATTTCAAGTTTTATTTATTATTATAAACCTAGTGAAGGAGAATATTAACTTAAAAAGTTGCTATTTATTTAGCTCTTAGTATGTAACAAGAACTATGTTTAAGAATGTTTATGCATTCTGCAAGTGTTATCAGTCAGCTATTACTGCAATATTATTGTATAATGCTCAGCACTCAAAGTCACTGACTTAGAACAACAGGTTCTAAGCCTTAGAGATTTGTGCTTGGCAGCTACTCAATAAAGATAGGCTACATTTTATTTCTGGGTTCAAGGATGAACAGTGGGTTTAAGTCTGTTCTATAACATTTGCATTTTATGTGGACCAAAATTTATCTGGGGCATGCATTTCTTAAGGATAATGGCAAGAATGTAAGAGATTAAGAAGCAAAATGTGATGTCACTTCAGACCTTTCTCAGAATAAATAATCACTATGTCCACATTCCTGTATTTAAAGTCACCAGGGGTGTTCTTTACAATATTAAGTTATAAAGAACAGGGAACAGTGAGAACATTAAAATATTGTAAAAAAATAATTCAATATACTAGATAGAGTAATATTCATAACAACTGTTTTAGGAAAACACTTAGATAAGATGAGAAATTCATGTAAAGCCACGTAATTAGAAGTAGCAGAGTCATGTTTTCTCATGACTGTCCAACTCCAGCCTAAGCTCTAAACTGCTATCTCATCAACCCAAGAGTCTTCCCAAGTCAAGGCTGTAGATTAGTTCATGTTCACTTTCAAGCCTCTGGCCTGAGGAACACATGATACAGTCATGTATCCTACCTATTTAATAATTATTAATGAAATTATTAATAAAAGTCACCTTTTATCCTACCTATTTAACAATTGTTCTAAGGACTGATTTATTTGACCAATGAGATATTCCAAACAGCATATGAACTCCTTTAAATATCTGATTTGTTGTCACTAATACTCTAAAATTATATATTTCAATTGAATTGGACATTTTGCATATCCACAAACAGGCAGTTTAATGGCACTGAATTGCCAAAATACTTCATTGCAGGCACCTTTCATGACATTTCTTATATAAAATTCTGTAAGTGATTCTATAGATTTTATAGACTTTTCATACATTATGAAAATTTAGAAATTCCATAATTTTTACATAGTTCCAATGAGTTTGTAATTTGTCCATTTTATAGTCTGTCCATTTGAAAAGATATGTTTTCAAATTTAATAAAATCTGTGTAAAAATTACTGTTATGGGAAAGTTACAGAAGTCACATTGGTTCACATGTAGGTTGAATTGTTCCCTACAGGAGATAAAACTGTCTTATCTCTTTGATATATTTTTTAAAAATAAATGTAAGTGTCTGTTTCTTAATTTGATTAATGAAAATTTTGTAGATAATTTTGTTTCTTAGTTTGGAGACAACTTCAAAGGCTTTTAGTAGCCAGCATACGAAGACAAAGAATAACATCTAGCAATTAGAATCATCACATATCACCTGCATCAGGACTTTGAACTCTCTTCAAAGAAAGACAATCTTACTGGGTTTTTGCATTTTTTTTTTTTTAAGTACTTCTATTTGATGTTTCTGTTCAAGTTCAAATGTTCCACACTAGAATTATATTAAATCTGTAAAGGAATATTTTGAAGTCTTTATAGCAGAATTATTATTTAGGGTAAGGAAGTTTTACTATGTTTATTCTAATAATAGTTATTGATTACACCCCAGCAATGCTATGCTTTCAAATAATTGAGACTTAAATTTGACAGAAAATAAAGTCATTTTAAGACGTAACAGTTTAGTAGGAGTTAATTTAGCATGATTTAAAGGGGAAAAGGTGGTAAAACCTGACAGGAACAGAGGATTCATGGATATCCAAAGCAGGTCAAGGGAAAAGTAGTAGCAATGAAGATTCAAGAAGAAATCCAGTGAGGACCCAAACTGGGAAGATAGAGATGAAATCTGAAACACAACAAATTAGACTGCACAGGATCCTTTAGATATGAAATCTGAGAAATTCTACTTTGTTTACATTTTGAAGAGCAGAGGAAAAATGGTAAAAATAGAATAGGCAGACTAAAATGTAGGAATGACATTTTCAGATAATTTTCCATATCACAGGAATTGTCCACACAGATAAGATGCCTAATGCTTGAGGGCAGCAACTTTAGTTACACTGGTTTCCAACTTGAATGTGAATAAATATATATATTATGAATAAATAAACAATTTATTGATATAATAGTAGACATGGCCTTGAAATATTGAGAGTTAGGACCTAAGGTAAATAGGAAATCTAGCCAATAATATAGTTTAAAACATGGAGATTTATTGAAGGGAAAGATTATGTTTTTCTTCATATGATAAATGTCATATATAACACAAATGCTAGCCATGAAAATGTTTTTAGTGATGAACTCTATCACTAAAATGTTATTAGCCCCAAGGTCTTTATGTGGATATATACAAACATGAACACATAAATGTACACATATTGATTATGATTATGCAATGTTTATGGACACACACATGTATACACATGTATATGCACATACACATACATATCTTTCTATATTAATATACAGTTCTTTTTTCAAAATATAACCTAAAGTAGAAATTTGGAAATGATAGACTATAAATAGAAACGCATTTTTAAGTATTTTCTGTGCAGATTTTAATGGTTTGCTTTTCACATGCTATTTGAGATATACATTCCATTTTAAAGGTCAAGTAAAAACAAATGTTACTGAGTTGGGGGTATACACAATCAAAATATATGGGGAAAAATAAATTTACTTTGTTGCTCATATGTGTCTCTTTGTGTTAATAAACTGTGATCACATAGTAGCACACTGTTATTATACATCAAAGCTGTTTATTTTAACTTAACATGCATTAATGAAAATCTCCCATTAATTCTCACTGTTGTACCTGAAAATACGGCATTTAATGTCCTTTATTGAAGAACTATAGAATGGGTATGGTGGCTCACACCTGTTACCCTAGCACTTTGGAAGGCCAAGGTGGCAGGATCTCTTAAGGCCAAAGACCAGGGGAACAAACAATATAGAAAGACCCTCATCTCTACAAAAATAAAACAAATTAGCCAGCTGTGGTGGCTATAGTCCCAGCTACTGAGGAGGCAGGCTGAGACAGGAGGATCACTCAAGCACAGGAGTTGAGGTTGCAGTGAGCTGTGATGATGTCACTGCACTCTACCCAAGGCAACACAGCAAGACCCTATTTCAAAAACAACAGAAAAGAACTATGACTACTTGTTTCAAAATATGGTAAATATCACTATAAAAGACTAGTTTGTATATGGAAGGAGATAAAACAAGGAAATTAAAAATTAATCTCTGAATTGTTCTATCTAGAAATAACCATTATTAATGTCTGGTAACAGTTTCCAAAGATGAATAGACATAGAAAGATGATCACACCATAAACTTGGCAATGGCACAAAGGGAAGAGCCACGAGAGTGTGCCAGTCTGGATCCACGCAATAACGGAGACACTGATTACAGAGAACTTGGAAACATTAATAAAGTGAACTAAAAGTGAGCCTTCTCTTTATATCGCCTGATGTCAATAATTCTAAATAATAACAGTATAAAGTCCTCCCATGATGAGAGTGAACGCCTGGTAGTGTTCCTCCATCTTGGTAGACCAAGGGAAAGAAAGGATGATAGATAGGTAGATGGATGGATAAGAAATACAAATAAATTCATGGAGTTTATAATAAAAATAATTTATTTCACTTTAATTTAACAAAATAAAAATTAATTTATGTGAAATTTAGACAGAACTGGAAATATGGGATATATTTACTATCTAAAATATGGTTCTAACATTGATAAAGATTATTTTAAAGACTAATTTGTAATAATCATTATTTTAATCACAGGTTTCAACTTTAGACCATGACTATTTGTTCTCTGCTCTGAAAGATGGGAAAATATTTTTCCAATACTGTCTTTCTCTATTTTTCTATTTATACATTAAGAGCTATCACAATTACACTCTGTTCTGTAACTGTAATCACCAGATTTTTTTCTTTGTCTTGAATTTACATTAATCCATGGTCCAAGTAGCATAATTATTCCATCCTTTTAATTCTTTAATTTTTCCTTTAGTTGACTAGATTTTATGACCTTGTCCTCCATTGCCTTCTCCTCAAAATTAGATCTCGGATACTCTATTCCCTAGCTTTGCATGTTTGAAGACTTTTATATGTCATATACATATATTAATATACATAATTTTCAAGTATAGTTTTTATAGATTCTATTTCATATTTTAATTTCAATCATTGAGGTTATTAAGGGTATTTCTTGCAGAAAAGATATCTTTCAATTGTGGCATCAAGTATTTATTTCAATGAATCAATCAATTTACTGTATAACAGTAAATATCAATACTATACTGATTTTATTTAATTGCCATATACAATTATACATACTTATAGGGTACATAGTGATGTTTCAGCACACATAAAGTATTGTGATCAGATGAGGGTGAGTATGTCCATCATCTCAAGTGATTATCACTTTGATAGGACCACCTACATAATAGGAGAAAATGTTTGCAAACTATTCATCTGATAGGGGATAAATATACACACAAAGGTGGAAAGCAGGCTGCTGAATTCCTCACAGGCCTTCCAACTCAGGGTGAAGTGCCCAGTCAGGGGATGTCTATGTGACCATCCCTGCATTGGGATTGGGATTCAGCAGTACAGGCAGGCTAAAACCATCAAATAGTAGCTTGGTTTAGGGAAGCTGAGATGTCTGCCCGAAGAGAAGAGACTTGCTCTTTGCCGTCTCTCTCCTGCTTGCACCACTATCAGATGTTCCCTGACCCTATGTCCCTATTTACCCTTTACCCAACCTTCCAGGCAGCTGCAATCTCCCATCTCTCATTCTTAACCTTGACTGCTGACTACTGACTGCTATGCATCCTTGCACATATACTCTGTTATGTACCCAGTAAAAAGATTCCTGAGCAGCAGGACAGGCTGCTGCATTGTCTTCAGGCTGCTGCTTGGAGCATGAAATGATGTGTGCCGTTACAGGCTCCCAGACTTGGACTTCAGTGTAAAGTCTCATGATTTCTCCAGTGCTGTCTCCCTTGCTGACCCCAGGTTGGAGTCCATGAGATTCCCAACACATAAAGAATTCCAACATCTCAACATGAAATAAATAAACAGTCTGATTAACAAATTGGGTAAACGCTCTGAGCAGAAGTTTCTTAAAAGAGGATGTGCAAATGGTCAACAAATATATGAAAAAATGCTCAGTATCACTAATTGTCAAAAACACGCAAACTAAAACCACAATGAGGTATGATCTCATCCCAATTCAGATAGCTATTATCAATAAGACAAAAAAAAAAAAAAATGCTAGTGGGGATGAGGAAAAAGGGAACTCTTACACACTTTTTGTGGGATGTAAACTATGGAGAACAGTGTGGCTGCACCTAAAAACCTGTGAACAGAACTACCATATGATCCAGCAATGTGACAACTGGACATTTATCCAAAGGAAAGGAAACCTGTACATCAAGGAGACATTTCCCATGTTGACTGGAGCACTATTCACAACAGCTGATGTATGGAATCAACTTACATGTCCAATAACAGATGAATTGATTAGGAAAAAGTGGTATACATACACAATGGGACGCTAGCCAGCCATAAGAAAAAGAATGGAATAATGTCATTCGTAGCAACACGGATGGAACTGGAGGTCATTACATTAAGTAAAATCAGCCAGGAGCAGACAGTTAAACACGGCATGTTCTCATTCATGTGTGGAAGTTAAACAGTTGATCTCACAGAGGTAAAAAGTAGAACAGAGAATGGTAGTGGTTAGAAAGGGGAAGAAAAAGAGAGGGATAGGGAGAGATTGGTCTAAGGAAGCAAAATTACAGTTAGATGGGAAGAGTAAGTTTTAGTGTTCTATATTACTGTGGGAGGACTATAGTTAACAATAAATTACTATCCATCACTTTTTAATTAATTGATTCTCTTATTTCTTCTGTAATTTTCTTTAGGAATACAAGTTATTGTATGTATCTGTTTTGTACCTTTCTTTCATATATTCTCTTTAATGAGATTTGACAGTACTTTGATCTTTCTCATTTTATTTCATGTGATCTCATTGAGCTGTCAACCACATCCTGACTATGCTGTTAAGTTGATTCGGTTTTATTAATGCATTATTCTAATGTGGCTTTCATCTATGATTTGCTTTAAATTTAATCTGTCATTTCTTTCTGGAGTCCTACAATTCTATAATCTCTCCTTTGAATGCTCACCTATAGTCCGTGCATGTTTGTGTCTATGTATGAGTGTATGCGTGTGTGTACGCATGCATGTGTGAGCATGTTTGTGTCTATGTATGAGTATATGCATGTGTGTACGCATTCATGTGTGAGCATGTGTGTGTCTATGTGTGTATGTGTGTGTGCACGCATGTGTGCATAGATGTGTGTGTGTCTATGTGTGCATGTATGTGTGTGTATGTGTGTGTGTGGTCCTAGCTGTTCATCTTCCCCACATTTTCAAGAGTCAGGGTGTCACTGTGGCTTAGTCATATTATGGTGAATTGCAAACTGATGGCAGTTCTGTTTGCTGCCATTCTTCATTCAACATTATATCTTGGTTTTTAGCTTTACTGTGAGATAAGAAATGATGTCAGTGTTTCTCCTGGAACTTCACTTCTCTGCCAATCTGTTATGTGACATTGGGTCTCTGTAGGGACTGTTTCCATTTTGCTCCAGGTTTTCTGATCAAAACATCACTGGTTGTGACACTCAATATCTTACATTACTCTTTTTTGTTCGTGTTTCTGGCTTTCTTTAAGGAACTTTTATATTCTAATCAAGATTAGAAAATGTATTGATTTCAGAGTCCTCTCTTATTTTTGGTTATATTTCACAGCATTTGCATTATAGGTTTTGATTTGGATTTGGCAATGCTATGTTCTGAATGTTTGTGTCACTACAAACTTCATATTTTGAAATCTTAACTCGCAATACCCAAGATATGGAATCAACCTAAATATCTATGAACAGGTGAATGAAGAAAGAAATTGTGGTATATATACACAATAAAGTATGGTTTACCCTTAAAAAAGAAGGCAATCCAGTTACTTGAAACAACATGAATGGAAGACCTGCTAAGTGAAATGAGCCAGTCACAGAAAGACAATTTCTGCATGATTTCACTTAATAGGTGAAATCTAAAAATCTCTAACTACTAGAAGTAAGACATAGAAAGGTGGTTACCAGAAGCTGGTGGTTGGGGGGAGAGAATGAAGAGATGTAGTTTGAAAGATACAAAATTTCAGCTAGACAAAAATTGTACTGTTCTTGAGATCTACAGAGGGTGCCAAAAAATGTATACACATTTTAAGAAAGGAGAAAATTGTATTATATTTGTAATACTCATGTTATGTTTGATTTCTTCAATTATAAGAGGTTCTCCATGTGACTTGTATTCATCTTTTGTTATCAGTGTTGATTGAGTATTACGATTTACATACTGGTTTTTTTTTTCATTTCTTAAAATGCTTATACATTTTTTGGGACCCTCTGTAGTACACAGCATGGTGGCTAGAGTTAACAATAATGTGTTGTATATTTCAAAATTACTAAAAGAGTAAATTTCAAATTTGTCACCACAAAAAATAAGTATGGTGAATAATATCTTATTAGTTTAATCATTCTGCATTGTACATGTATATCAAAACATCACACTGTGCCCCATAAATATATACAGGCAGTCCCTGAGTTACAACCATCCTACTTATGTACAACTTGAACTTATAAACAGAGACTATTAAAGGTAATAGGTAAATGCACCTGTTCCAACCTACATACAAATTCAATTTAAGAGCAAACCTACAGAACCTATCTTGTTTATAACTCAGGGACTGCCTGTACAACTATGACTTTTAAAAATAGGAACCTTAGAAAAAAGGAATTCTAACTCTGAGGGTAATAGTATTAGGATGTGGGGCTTTGGGGAGGTGATTAGACCATGAGAGTAGAGACCCAAGGAATGGGACTAGATAAGAGCAGCCAGAGAGAGTTTCACCAAGCGAAGACAGAGGGATAAGATCCCTCCTATGACAAGTTAGCCCCGGTCAGAAATCAGATCTCCTGCTCCAGTCTTGAACAGCCCAGCTTCCAAATCGTGAGAAATAAATATCTGTGTTTATAAGCTACCTTGTCTATGGTATGTTTTTTTTTTTTTTTTTTATATCAGCTGAAGTAGACTAAGACAGGACATTTATTTATTTCTCTATCAAACTTCTTTTTTCCCGTGTGTGTGGGTGTGTAGGGAGGCTGTAGGTTACTGTGGTTTTGTGAGCCCCTGCCCTGCAAGGCAGCGCAGCCAGGCCAGTGCAGCGTGGCCTAGGCTCCAGGGAGGAGGCAGCCTGCCAAGTTGCCTCCCTTGCTGTTGCGGCCTGGCCGTGACCTCGGAGGCGGGAGGCCCAACAGGTGGAGGACTCTACCTGCACGCAGACCAAGGCCCGTCCTGCTGCTCTCGGAGCTGCAGTGCCTGAGCGGAAAGACTCCCTCTTTCCACGTATGGAGAGAGAGGTGCCCTGTCGGACTCCAACTTCTCTCCCTGACAGGTAGGGAGGAAACGTACCTCCCCACCCTACCCCAAGCTTCTCTCCTGGACCTGACAGGAGACTGAGGGGTGTGGGCGGGGAGTAGGAACCACATTGGAGACTGTTCTCTAGTTGGAACAGATAGTGAAGAGCCCCTAATGGCCTCACACTGACCTGGGACCTTTGGGCCTTTTACAACTAAACTTGTACATTTCCAACCCATGGGTTCTTCATAAAGGGTCAAGGGAAGAAGCGCGCTGAAAAGTTGTTACATAACCTAACCTGTCAATCACCCCAAAGGTGGTGGCAATGGCCAATCCCGCGGGAGGAAGGCGGGATAAGCCAGTGGGCTGAGTTGCCTGTGTAAGACCCTGGGAAGTCAGACTCGGGGACTCCGCTCCACCGGTGGGGGTGGACCCAGCTCGCTCTTGAGACATATTTTCCTTATGGTTATTGTGTTTTTTCTCCAATGAATATGCGTAGATGGTGATCGTTTTCTGTTTGTGATCTCTCCATCACTGTCTGGGCCCCAGTGCTCATTTTTGACACTGGGAGCCAAGAACCTGGGAACATCCTTCCCCAGTGGGACCTAACGGTTTCAGCAGGAAAGATAAAAGAGATTTACTTTCATATACTATCTATACTAGAAAACATGAGTAATTTAATCTCCAATGTAAATTCATATTATATATGTATTTTCAATTTGCTAATATCCACATGATACATTTATTATTCCTAAAATACTATAAATCAATATATAATCAATATTTAAATTATTAATAAAATATTTTACATTTCTTTCTATATTCATCTTTAAAATCCAATGTGTGTTTTTTATTTACAAAACATTCCAATTTGGACTAGGCATATTTCAAGTACTCAAAATTCACATGCGACTTATAGATACCATATTGGAGAGTATAGTCCTAGCATATATAACATAGTGAACATTCCAAAATGATAGTTAAATTATCATCATCTTTCATATGCATAAGTATTTAAGATGGAACTGAAATCTTAAATGCATACCACAAAGCCAGGCAGAGAATCTTAGATGGGAAGACTGAAGATGTTAGGTTACAATTTCTCAGCGTGCTCCTTTATCCTCTATAAATGAGAATAATTCAAGGAAGTTTTCAAGAGTTCTGTGAGATATTACACATACATTTTTTCTAAAATTTTACATGTCATATTTTCTAAAGACATTAAATGTAGATTAAATAATGATATCAACTATGTTAACCTGAGGTCATTTGTGCCATAGGAAGTATTTATCAGTATTTATCAGAATTCACAGATTTCGCTGATTGATGACACTTAATTTTCAGTATATCTTTACTTGCTACTTCCACCTCCGCCTCGGTGCTCTCTCTGACAGCATTGTTCCTGGATTGCCCTTCTTTCACCATCCATTTTATGAATGAAAGGGCAGGAAGAAGTCAGGAGTGGAATGTGTGAGACTGCAAAAATGACCACAAGAGTGCTGTGATTGGCCATTTTATTAGATTTGGGAGGCTACCTGCATTTGCTAATTGATGCTTATAGAAGGGAGGATTTGCTCAGGGGCCTTATCTTACTTGATGTTGACATTTAAAATGGTCCTCAGGTTCCTGAGAAGGTCCTTTTTAGGTTGTAAAAGATTTACGTTTCCTAAGGGCAGAGAAAAGATCCACAATTGTAAGTTTTCTGAAGCAAATACTCTGAGAGAAGGAACCTCAGGGGATGGGGGTTTATAAATCAGGAATAAGCCTGTCTAAATTCAGTCAAGCTGAGCAGGGCGGAGGGCATTAAGGTTGTTTTGTCATTGCTCACAGGGCTAGGTATTAGAAATACTTTGTAAAATGGAGGTGGTCCCTGACAGTGGGGTAGGAAAAATCAGAATCAGATGCATCTTTAGAGGTAGCGGTGGTGTCTGCTCTTGAGTGGGAGAGAAGGAGGCAGATATGACAGAGAGACACAGAGAAAGTGAAAGCATGGGTGACACATTGGATAGAAAAAGTAAATCAGGGCTTGAAGTGAAAGTAAGATGTGGGCTACCTAAAACTCTTAACAGCAGCATTAATCTACAATAACCAGGGCCAGGTAGACAAATACAAGAGTTTAGCCATCCAATTGTAATGTAATAAGGAGTGTTGAGGGTTGTGGTAAATCTGAGAGTATTTGCCCAGATTTAGGAATGCAGTTTCAGGCTCCACCCAGACCTCCCTCCCGGATCCAAAGCTGCATTTCAACAAAATCTAAAAGGGATACACAGACACATTAAAGTTAGAGAAGCATAGCTTACATACCTCCCTAAATAACAGTGTTTCTCTTACTACTTGTTTGCATTGGCTTTGATCATTTACAACACCTCAGCTACACAGCAGCACTTACAGCAGAGGGACTTTTTTTTCCTCTCTAAATATTTGCTTTGACAACAGATTTTCTGAGTGAATGAAAGTGTTGCCCTATAGGTGACCTATGTAAAATTATTCTTGCAGGTTGGCCCTCATGTCACTCAGGATTAATCACATGTATTTACTTATGAAGGTAAGAATTTCAAATATAGTCCTGAATTACATTCTGGAATACATTTTCATATGCAGAGAGAAAAGACAAACACATAACTATTACATATTCTTTAAAACAAAGGGAAGAAATAGCAACAGAAAACATATTAATGTGATTTTATGGCTCAGAATTTTAAAACAAGCATCATGGAATGTAAAATTATAGTCCTCATAGGAATCATAACTGGGCTATAAGGCAAATATATATTAAGGCATAAATATAAGAGTCTATACAGTAATAGAAAATACTACAACCAGATGTGCCAAGAGCCTAAATTATAATTGACATGGGAACCATAGATTTGGAACTTCGTACTGCTTAGAATTTAAATTTTTCTGAGATGCTAAAGTAATACGAAGGCATCCAGAGACCACAGGGTGGGTATGAGGAAGTCATATCAGCAACAAATAGTTCATGATATTTTATTTATATCATCTAGACACTTTAATTAAAGGAATAATTAATTATAAACTTATTTAAATAAGGGGTCTTAGGTTCAAAATCAATCACTATAAAACTATGTATGGAATTTTAGGCAGTCTGAGTACAGACAGTATATAAACTCATTAATTTTGACCCATTAGCTTGGAATTTATGATAAGGTAGATGAGGAAACTCATAGGCAGTTGGTAGGTAGTGGAAGAAGTCTTTGAGAACATCAAGGCTCGAGGTTTGCCAGCTATGCTGTGTGTGTGTGTGTGGGGGGGGGATGTTGACCAACATGGCCTTAACATTCCTCTGAGCTTCACTAGACAGATTTGTTCCTAAATACAGCCCCAGATTTTTCTCATTTCTCATTTTTCTCAAAACATTCACTTTAGAAAATGTGTTTCTTTGTGATGTAAATCTTCTAGGACCCACGTTTTTTCTTAAGGACCTAGGAGCATCTCTTTGAAATGAAAGATAGTGACTTTATCTCCCATTCTCAATGGGAGGGTGGGAGTTTAATTTGTATACTCAACAATTAGCAAATAGAGATAGTCTAATCAAGCTACTCCTTTCTGTCCTTCAGTGCTTTCCCACTACCTCACCCCAGGGCTTAAACCCTCTCCTGCCTCTTGCTTCTCTGGAGTTGAGTTCAATCCCTTGACCCCTATTGAGATAGTCTTGAATAAAGTTTCTTGCCTATTTATTAATAATTCTGTCAGGTAGAACAGTATGGGTGTTTGTGTTGGGATGTGTGTATGTTGGTGTGTGTTCATGTATGTGTCAGGATGTGCGTGTGTGTCTGTGTTCAGGGGCTCCCACCTGTGGGACATCAAGGTCAAGCTCACTTCTACTGAAAGCAGTTTTGTTTTTTAATCTGTTTTATGCATACCTTTTGAAGTTTTCTCCTAAAATTGTGTTTAAGTAAAAATCACATGGTTTTAAATATTTAGAAACACTTTAAGAATCATTTCATTTTCAGATGAGAGATTCACAGGAATGCCCTAGATCCCACTGTGGGTAGCAGCTCTAGAGACCTGGGATGATGCTCCAGTGCCATTTAAATGTTGTTATATTTTTGTCCTCATCCAAAAAGACAAAATTGCATTGTGAACAAGGCAATGCAAGAGAAGCAGGAAGAATGGTTAACCTACTTAAAAGGACAATCTTCAACTGCTTTAGGAACATTCATTTGCATACAACCAATTCATATGCAAATTAGGAATAATCTTTATTTAGGACCTTTGTTTGAGAACATTTATTACCCATTAGTTCAGTTACTTTATTTACTTGAATGCTTATTTTCCTAAATTCTACATAACCATGTACAGTATTATAAACCTAACATTTAAAACTGTGCAACACAGAAATAAATGGAATCCAACAGCACCAGTACAAATAGTGGCTTTATCCAGTGTATTTACATGAAATGAGTAATTCTCAGTATTTTCAGTTAGAAGGTAACTTAGTGCAGATAATCACAAAGGAGTAAATTTGACTGAGATGCTTAGCTTTCCAGTCTCACTTTTTCATTTGTAAAATGGTCAATAATCCCTAAATTGTACTACTTTTATGAAAATGGTGAAAACATATTTTTATTCAGTACTAAATCTCTAAAGAGGCTCAACATGGTGGTGTTATATGTAACATCAAAATAAGGGTTATCATCTTCATCAGTATTATCATTAGCATCTTCTTTAGCTTTCATTCTGTATTCCTAATATTATTTGCCTAAATGCTAACCACTTTTGACATTAATTCCATCTCTGTACTATGGAAAAGTCCAACAAAAAGCTGAAATCTTTGCTTCCTAACTCAACGTTGAGTTTAATTAAACTAAAAACTCCAATTAGTACATATATGTTTCAGGTGTTCTTAATAGTCCTAATTTACAGCAAATGCTAATGACCAATTAATTGGGTTCTGTCATTCTATCAATATAGATATGGCCAATGCTTCTTGATCTTTTTTGGTGATGTCTTTTAAAAAACTCTAGTAAGCTATTTTATGGGAATAAATAACATATAATAACTTTTTTTTTTTCCAGTTTTTGGCCAGGGCTGGGTTTGAACCCACCATCTCGGCATATGCTGCCAGCACCCTACTCCTTTGAGCCACAGGCACCACCCAATAACAAAAAATTTTAAGTATTAGTCATTGAAAGATATATCAAACAGAGCCAGTTGTGTTAGTTTGCAATTATAATCCCAATGACTCTGGAGGCTGAGGTGGAAGGACTGCTTGAGCCCAGAAGTTCATGTACCCCACCTGTCTACAAAAAAGAAAGAAAGAGAAAGAAAGAAAGAAAGAAAGAAAGAAAGAAAGAAAGAAAGAAAGAAAGAAAGAAAGAAAGAAAGAAAGAAAGAAAGAAAGAAAGAAAGAAAGAAAACCAATTAGCTTGAATGTGACCTGTAGTCCCCACTACTCAGGAGGCTGAGACAGAAGGTTCTCTTGAGCCCATGAGTTTGAGGCTACAGTGAGCTTTGATCATTCCACTATACTATAACCTTCATGACAAAGACCCCATCTCTAACAACAACAACAAAAAAAAATCAAATAAAATTATGCTTCTACTGTTTTCAAACATAAAATATTATTCCTTTCTCCAGTATTTCCTTGTATTCCTTCAGAAGTCAAGGCAAGTTAATCAATGCAGAAAGAGAGAAAATGGCCAGTGTAGGGGAATATTTTTGCCAAACTTTGTTCTGGAAGTCCTTATTAAAATAAAATGACCTGAATCACCTTCAAATTTATTCTGGGTTTAAACATTTGTCTTCCTTTGGACTGGGAAGGAATCACAAATTAAATCAGTGAGAAGTACTGTCATGCTGGTGGATGCACGCTAAATACCACAGATTTTTCTACTTAGATAAATGAAGTCAGAGGCAGTAGATCTATTTGAAATGTTTTGATGCTTCTGCAGAAATTCAAAAGGTTGTGGGCAAATGCAATTTTACTTCAGTCAAATATGGTGCAATTGTCTAGAGTTGCTGATTGTTAAATGTCATCTTTATCAAATCAGTTCCATGGATTTCATGAATCTGAAAAAATAGGGTTATCAGACAAAATATAGACAGCAAATTAACAGTGAATTTTAGATGAAAAATGGATAATTGTTAGTATAAGTATATCCCAAGTATTGTATAAGTGTAAGCATAAAATATAATTTATATCAAAAAATAGCAGCTTCTAAACATTTTTTATCCTTAATGTGTTATTTGAACTAATGGTCAAAACTGATTAATTAAATTAATTTTAAGTATTCACATTTTTAATTAATTCATTCTAAAATAGTCATTTAAAGGCTGCAATTACAGAAAAAATAAAGCCATGGTTAAAAAAAAGAAAACATAGAATGCCAATAATTTGTTATACGTACTGAATGGACAACAATTAGTTTAATTTTTTTTTGTACTTTTTTTTTTTTTTTGATTTATTGTTTTTACAAAGAATTATGCTACATTGATTTCATTTGTTAGATAAAGACCCCCCTCCCCTTTTTTTTTCTTTTTGTATTTTTAACTCACCTAAAAATGGAACCTTCTAGGCCAGGCACAGTGGCTCATGCCTGTAATTCTAGCACTCTGGGAGACAGAGGTGGCCAGATCGCTTGAGCTCATGAGTTTGAGACTAGCCTAAGCAAAAAACGAGATCTCATCTCTACTAAAAATAGAAAACCTGAGGTAAGAGGATCATTGCTTGAGCCCAGGAATTGGAGGTTGCTGTGAGCTATTACTCCACAGTACTCTACCCAGAGTGACAGCTTAAGACTGTCTCAAAAAAAAAAAAAAAAAAAAAAAAGTGGAACCTCCTGTATTACCTGAGTTTTTGGTTGTTTAGAGTGATATAAAATTAGCTTAGCTTAAAACTTCCATTTCAATTCAGTTTAGTCAATTCAACAGTCAAAATGCTTTCCATTCATTCAAATAACTTTGTGCTTATTATTACTTTAAATATACAGATGTTTATGTTAACCTTTGAAAAACCCAAACTGAGGAGCTGTAAATTTCAAAAGTGTTTAAGCTTTAAATTTTGATCATTCAGATTTTTTGTTTGTTTGTTTGTTTGAGACAGAGTCTCAATCTACAGTCCTTTGTAGAGTGTCATGGCATCATAGCTCACAGCAACCTTAAACTCCTAAGTTGGAGAGATCCTCTTATCTCAGCCTTCTAAGTTGCTGGCACTACAGGCACCTGCCACAACCCACCCAGCTAGTTCTACTTTTAGGAGAAATGGGGGTCTTGTTCTTGCTTAGGCTGGTCTCCAACTCTTGAGCTCAAGCAATCCACTGCCTCAGGCTCCCAAAGTACTAGGATTACAGGTGTGAGCCACATTCAGATTCTTTTAAAGTAATTTTAAAAGCAAGAATATGAAATATTTTGGCAAAATAAAAAGTTGGCTCTGAGACCTCTCTGATTTACAACTATCTCTAATAATTTGGTATAATTTGTATTTTTATGAAATAATTTATATTTTTGTAAAACATCAATTATTTTGATTAGTATAATAAAATCTGTGTTAACCTTTTATGAAAAAGTTGAATTGTTTTTTAGCTAAATAGAGCATTTTCTATGCCATCAACAAACAAAATAGTCTATGTATCAACCAAATAGTTAATATTTAAACTAAGTTTATGAGTTAGAATATATGAATAATAAATAATAAAAGGACATGAGACATTTTTCATTATTCTAGATCTTTAACATTTAAGAAATTTATATCTCTCCCTGACAACTCCCCTTTAGGGTAGGTGTGATGGTGGCAAACTCTTTTAATACAAATTTGTATAAAATACAAATTTATTTCACTTTATTTTTGAGGTATATTTTAACTAGATGTAAAATTCATGGTCAGGGTTTATTTTCTTTGAACACATTGAAGCTCCACTCTCACTGGCTGGTGTTCATTGTTTCTTTTGAGAAGTCAGTTGCTAATTTAAATCTTCTTCTTTAAAAGTTTTATGCTTTTTTTCTGTTGACTGGCTATAAGATATTTGATATTCTATAGTTTTATTGTGATACCTTGGACACAAATTATTTATTTATTTTTATACACCTAGGACTTTACTAGGTAGATGGTTTTCATCTGTTCTGGAAAATTCTGATTCCTAACCTATTTTAATATTCCATCTTCCTCCATTCTTTCTCTTCTCTCATTTTAACACTCTAATTCATCATTTTGAATCTTCTTTCTTTGTATCCTATACTTCTAAATACTCTGTGTTTTTATCTTTCCACTCATAATTTGAGCTGGTTTTTTTTTTCTTTTATTCTGTCATATATTCATTCCATCTTCAGTTGTTAAGCTCAGCTATTTAATTCTATATTTCAATTGCTGTACTTTTCACTTTTTGAATTTCTATTTTGCTTTATTTCAAATTTGATAGGCCACTTTTAATATTTCAGTGCTTGCTATGAATTTTAAACTTAAGTCCTTGGATGTGGTAAATATAGTTATCTTATAGTCCGCATTTGATAATTACAGTATCTACTCTTGTTGCATGTCTCCTTGTATTGTCTGTTATTTCTGCTTGTTCTTAATCATGTCTACGCACATTCTGTTTATCTTTTTATGCTGGATTTTTATTTGTGTTTGATAATTTATTTCTGGAAATAATTTGAGAACAAAGATGATGCTATTATCCTCTTGAAAGGAAGTTCTACTGTTTTGTAAGGCATCTAGATAAAAATCATTTCTAGATTATCTTGATCCAATTTCAAGGACTGAAATTTTTCTGACTACCCAGAAGTTTTTAATTAGGCCTGAAGTTTGTCAAATGAACTGCCTAGTTCATTTTCTTTTCATTCTTGCTACTAGAGTCCATCTAAAACCAGGAGCTAATTTAACATGTAATCTCATTAAACACCTTCCTGATGTCCTTTACCCTGGAGAGGTCAGCCTATCAGCTGACAGTATCCCTTTGTGAATGCCAGCAGAACATAAACAATCTCTGAAAAAGACTAGATCTCTGGACCGTTAACCATTTTCTGGATCTTAATATTGCCATTATTACTATATTTTCATTTTGTATTATTATTCTTCTTATTTAGTATTGCTTATGATATTTATTTTTATATTTGTATCAGTATATTCCAGATTTTCAAAGTTTATATCAGCTAGTAGTTTTGTTCAAATTATTTAATTTGCCTTTATCACAGGTGAAACACCTCATTTTTAAAAGTTGGCTTTAAAAATATAGTTATCTACAGAAGACAAAATCTATTTCATCATATTTGAGGGTGTGTCATTACAACCTAAATGTGCCTGGCTCTCTATTATAATAGTTTTTTTATTGTTATTATATAGGAGAAAATAAAAATACTGGTAGGATATCTAAAAAACAAAAGTATTTATTCCAACTAACATAATGGAACCACATGGTACTACAATGATAGTAACCACAGAAGAGCAGGAATTAAGTTACTTTGTGACTTTATTGGATTACTTTTTAAAACAGGTACAGTGTTCTCATTCAATCTATGTGTTATGAATATATAAAATATTTCAAATATTTTGAAATATCTCAAAATAGTCAAGGCCAGAAATCATAAGCCACATTTTACCATAATCTTGGGTACAATGTGACTTACATTAAAATATATCAATAATAGAATAAACCAAACTTTAATTGACTCTGAACCCCACCCTCTGAATCTCACCCATTATGCAATTAAAATGGTGAGAATATATATTTTGGTGAGAAGAGTAGTGACTTAAAATTGGAACGTGTAGTTTTCTCCTCATTTGGGTGTTGGTTTACTCAACATACCATCACCATTACTCCATTCATAGACTCATTTATAAAATAAGCAATTTGAGTATCATACTCTCTAAAATTTATTTCAACTATTAATAGAAGATTTGATGATGTTATATTTCAAAGTTTCATTTTATTTTAGGTTATTGATAATTTCTTGAGTGAACATTACAGAATTACACACAGACATGAATAAGTGAAAAATAGTGAATTTTTTTGCACAAAAGATGTCTCTCAGAAAGTGAATGTAAGCAGAAGCAACATAACTCCTTAAGAATAAAAAATATATACTTCTACATTAGGGCAAATTCAATCCACTGTCTTAAACTAAGGAAAACTATTGTTAGCGCATGCTTACAAAAAATTCATTACAGTTCAAATTTAATTTTGTTTCTCTAACCAGATGTAACAGAACTAGTGAATATTTCCATAATATCTTTTATGTTCATGTCAGGGAGATACCAGTTTCATATTCAAAGATTGCTAATAGATTTGACCATAAGATAAGCCTTTTCTTCAAAAAAGGACAAAAAAAAAAAAAAAAAACCAAAAAATAAGAAGATGACAATTTACGTTTCTTTCTTTCTTTTTTTGTTTCTTTTTTTAATTAAATCATAGTTATGTACATTAATGTGATCATGGGGAACCATACACTAGTTTGACACATTTTCATCACTCTTGTTAACATAGCCTTCCTGGCATTTTCTTAGTTATTGTGCTAAGACATTTACATTCCACATTTACTAAGTTTCACATATACCCTTGTAAGATGCACCACAGGTGTAATCCCACCAATCCCCCTCCTTCTGCCCCCCTCCCCCCTCCCTCCCCTCCCTTTTCCCCTTCCCCCTATTCTTAGGCTGTAACTGGGTTATAACTTTCATGTCAAGCCATAAATTAGTTTCATAGTAGGACTGAGTACATTGGATACTTTTTCTTCCATTCTTGAGATACTTTACTAAGAAGAATATATTCCGGCTCCATCCACGTAAACATGAAAGAGGTAAAGTCTCCATCTTTCTTTAAGGCTGCAT
>CAUYPK010046812.1:0-19315 GCA_963574355.1 Loris lydekkerianus
AAAAAAAAAAAAAAACACAAGTCATCCATTTGCTATCCACAGGAAACACACCTAGCCTCAAAAGACAAATTAAAACTCACAGTTAAGGGTTGGAAGACAATTTTTCAGGCCAATGTAATTCAGAAGAAAAGAGGAGTTGCAATCTTATTTTCAGATACATGTGGATTTAAAGCAATTAAATTCAAAAAAGACAAAGATGGTCACTTCATATTGGTCAAGGGAAAAATAAAACAAGAAGACACATATAGAACACTCCATCCCAAAGATAAAGAATATACATTCTTCTCATCACCCCATGGAACATTCTCCCAAATTGATCATATTCTAGGACACAAACCAAAAGAAACAAAAGACCTGAAATTTTACCTTGTATCTTCTCAGACCACAAGGCATTAAAGGTGGAACTCAATTCCAACAAAAACGTTCAACCCCACACAAAGGCATGGAAATTAAACAACCTTATGCTGAATGACAGGCGGGTGCAGGAATAAAAAAAGAGGAAATCATTAACTTCCTTAAGCATAACAACAATGAAGACACAAGCTACCAAAACCTCTGGGATCCAGCAAAAGCAGTCCTAAGAGGAAAATTTATCTCTTTAGATGCTTACATTTGAAAAACAGAAAGAGAATGCATCAACAAACTCATAAGCCAGCCTATAGAATTAGAAAAAGAAGAACAATCCATGCCTAAACCCAGCAGAAGAAAAGAAATATCCAACATTAAATCAGAGATCCATGAAATTAAAAACAAAAGAATCATTCAGAAAATTAATGAAACAACGAGTTGGTTTTTTGAAAAAGTAATTAAAATAGATAAACCTTTGGCCATTCTAACTCGAAATAGAAAAGTAAAATCTCTAGTAACCTCAATAAGAAATCAAAAAGGGGAAATAACAACAAATGCCACAGAGATACAAGAGATTGTTTCTGAATACTATAAGAAACTCTATGCCCAGAAATTTGACAATGTGAAGGAAATGGATCAATATTTGGAATCACACACTCTCCCTAGACTTAGCCGGGAAGAAACAGATCTCCTAAACAGACCAAATTCAAATACTGAGTTTAAAGAAACGAAAAATCTCCCAACAAAAAAATGCCCTGGTCTGGATGGCTTCACTTCAAAGACGAACTTATTCCCATGCTGAAGAAAAATATCCAAAAAATATTGAGAAGGAAGTAATCTTCCCCAACATGTTCTATAAAGCAAACTTCACCCCAATACCAAAATCAGGAAAAGACCCAACTAAAAAGGAAAATTTCAGACCAATTTCACTCATCAATATAGACGCAAACATTCTCAAAAACATCCTAGTCAATAGATTACAGCTTATCATCAAAAAAGTCATACATCATGATCAAGTAGGTTTGATCCCAGGGATCCAAGGCTGGTTTAACATATGCAAGTCCATAAACGTTATCCACCATATTAACAGAGGCAAAAATAAAGCTCATGTGATCCTCTCAATAGATGCAGAAAAAGCATTCGATAAAATCCAGCATCCTTTTCTAATGAGAACGCTGAAAAGTATAGGCATAGGTGGCACATTTCTTAAACTAATCAAAGCTATCCATGACAAACCCACAGCTAATATTTTACTGAACAGAGTAAAACTGAAAGTCTTTCCACTTAGAACTGGAAGCAGACAAGGTTGTCCTCTGTTGCCACTACTATTCAACATAGTGTTGGAAATTCTAGCCAATATAATTAGACAAGAGAAGGAAATAAAAAGCATCCAAATGGGAGCAAAGGAGGTCAAACTCTCCCTCTTTGCTGACAATATGATCATATACTTACAGAACCCCAAAGACTCAACCACAAGACTACTAGATGTCATCAAAAAATACATGGCTTGGAGCCTGTAGCTCAGCAACTAAGGCACCAGCCACAGACACCAGACCTGAAGGGTTCAAACTCAGCCCAGGCCTGCCAAACAATAATGACAACTACAACCAAAATATATATGGGAAATGGGGCAGACACCTGTAGTCCCTATCAGCTACTTGGGAGGCTGAGACAAGAGAATCACTTGAGCACAAGAGTTTGAGGAGGTTGCTGTGAGCTGTGATGACACAGCACTTTTCCGAGGGTGACAAGTAAGATTCTGTATATAAAAAAAAAAATACAGTAATGTCTCAGGATATTAAATCAATGTCCACAGATTAGTAGTCTTAGTATATGCCAATAAGAGCCAAGATGAGAGGCTAATTAAGAACACAACTCCCTTCACCATAGCTCCAAAGAAAACGAAACACCTAGGAATATACCTAACAAAGGAGGTGAAGGACCTCTATAAAGAAAATTATGAAACCCTAAGAAAAGAAATAGCAGAGGATATTAACAAATGGCAAAACATACCATGCTCATGGATGCGAAGAATCAACATTGTTAAAATGTCTATACTTCTGAAAGCAATCTACAGATTCAATGTCATCCCTATTAAAATACCAACATCATACTTTCAAGACTTGGAAAAAAGAATTGTTGACTTTGTATGCAACCAGAAAAAAAATGCTGTGTAGCTAAGGCAATTCTTAGTATTGAAAACAAAGCTGGAGGCATCAGCATACTATATTTTAGGCTGTCCTACAAGGCCACAGTGGTCAAAACAGCATGATACCGGCACAAAAATAAAGACACAGACATTTAGAATCAAATAGAAAACCAGGAAATGAAACTAACACCTTACAGCCACCTAATCTTTGATAAACCAAACAAGAACATACGCTAGAGGAAAGAATCCCTATTCAATAAGTGGTACTGGGAGAACTGGAAATTCACATATAAAAGACTGAAACTCACAAAAATTAATTAAAGATGATAAAAGACCTAAATTTAAGGCATGAAACAATAGAAATCCTCAAAGAAAGCATAGGAAAAACACTGAAAGATATTGGCCTGGGGAAAGACTTCATGAAGAAGACTGCCATGGCAATTGCAACAACAACAAAAATAAACAAAGGGGACTTAATTAAACTGAAAAACTTCTGTACAGCTAAGGAGACAACAACCAAAACAAATAGACAACCTACACAATGGGAAAGGATATTTGCATATTTTGAACCAGACAAAAGCTTGATAAGTAGGATCTATAGAGAACTCAAATTAATCCACATGAAAAAAGCCAACAATCCCATATATCAACGGGCAAGAGACATAAATAGAACCTTCTCTAAAGAAGATAGAGGAATGGCTAACAAACATATGAAAAAATGTTCATCATCCCTAATTATTAGAGAAATGCAAATCAAAACTACCCTGAGATATCATCTAACCCTAGTGAGAATGGCCCACATCACAAAATCTGCAGATGCTGGTGTGAATGTGGAGAGAAAGACATACTTTTACAGAGCTGGTGGGACTGCAAATTAATGCAACCTTTTTGGAAGGAAGTATATGGAACCCTCAAAGCACTCAAGCTAGACCACCCATTTGATCCTGCAATCCCATTACTGCACAACTACCCAGAAGGAAAAAAATCCTTTTATCATAAGGACACTTGCATTAGACTGTTTATTGCAGCTCAATTTACAATCACCAAAATGTGGAAACAGCCTAAATGCCCACCAACCCAGGAATGGATCAATAAGCTGTGGTATACGTACACCATGGAATACTATTCAGCTATTATTAATAAAAAAGATGGAGGCTTTATATCCTTTGTATTAACCTGGATAGAGGTGGAACACATTATTCTTAGGGAAGCATCACAGGAATGGAGAAGCATGAATCCTATGTACTCAATTTTGATATGAGGACAATTAATGACAATTAATGACATGGTGGGGGTGGGGAAAGGGAGAGCAGAGAGAGGGAAGGAGGGAGAGGGTGGGGGTCTCAGTGTGTGACACACCTTTGGGGGGCAAGACACAATTATAAGAAGGACTTTACCTAACAAGTGTAATCTGTGTAACCTGGTTTCTTGTACCCTCAATGAATCCACATCAATTAAAAAAAAAAAAAAAAAAAAATTAGTTCTAAAAGAGAATAAAAGAATCTGAGAAAAAGGCTTATGGCTTATGGAGGAGTCATGTGATCATGACTGTAATAGACTGTAATAACTGTTAAGAGCATGGAATCAAACTGTCTCTCACTCTTCTCAGCCCAGGAACAACCGATGAGTTACACAACACCTCGCAACTGACCTTAACTTCCCCACCTATAAAATGGGGATAGCTACACTTATATTTCATAGGGTCTTTTGAGGGTACACATGTAAGCACTTGGTATCATTCATGACACATGGCAGGTGCTAACTTGACATCCAGTTTGGCTTTCTACTAGCTTTGTGTTTCCTTCCAACCTGATCTTGGCTTGTCTGGGCTGGGGGTGGATGACTCCTGGTCAATGAAATGTTACATGTATATATGACTACACTAGGCAGATAAATTCCCCAAAGAGGCTGATTAGTATATTCATAAAGAGGGATGATTAGCGAACAAATGAACTGGGAGTTCAATTTACACTTCAATTGTGAACAACATAATTTGTTAACATCAGACCTTTTGCTCTAACAGTGGGTTTTAGAAAGAGAAAATAGTGATTAACCTGAGGTCAATACCACCAACACCAAACTGTGAAATACCTACTTGTTAAGATCATTCCCAGTGTCCTTAACACTCTCACTCCTGAGAGTGTAATGCAGAAAAAAAGACATGAGGAAACCGTCACAGACCAAAAAAATGAAAAGGCTCTCTGATGGTTTTACAGATAATTTTCCCTTGTTAAAGACAAAACATGCACACATACATACATACAGAACAAATGGTAGGCAATTCTTACCCTAAAACATCATCGGAGTTCTTTACATATCACGTAACATCTTGAACATAAGATACTCAAATGAGTCTGGGGATAAGTCAAGGACGCACTGTTATCAATTCACACAGGACATCTTACTCTGCTTCATGAGTAAGGAACTTCAACTAGCAAGACAGAGGATGGAAGATTTGTTTTCCAGCCTTGAAAGCAACTAATTGGGAACTTTTCCGGGAAGACAGTGTGAACAGTGATTCTCAACCCAAACGGCACCAGAATCTCCAGGGAGAGCTTTGTTTTTTTTTGTTGTTGTTGTTTGTTTTTTTCCTGGAGTTTTTATTTGCTTTTTTTTTTTTTTTTTTTTTTTAAATTAAATCATAGCTGTGTACATTAATATGATCATGGGGCATCATACACTGGTTTCACAGACCGGTTGACACATTTACATCACACTGGTTAACATAGACTTCCTAGCAATTTCCCAGTGTAAATATCCAGGGAGAGCTTTGAAAAACACTCCTAACTTTTTGGACGACGGGAAAAAACAGTAAAAGCTAAAAACTGGTCCAGCATTTGAAACTCTTCTCAAAATAGAAGAAAGCTATGGACATCAGTGGGAAAGTGTTTTATGTTTCCGTTGATCGATCTAAAAGATTGCCTTCAACCTACTTGGCCTCAGCCCATAACATCTAATCGACGTTAGTAGTCAATAACTACTTTACATAGTCATGACTAACATAGTCAATACTAACTTCACATAGTCAGGTAAAGAACCACTTTTATCTTAAGCTTAGAATGTTTAACAATGGATAGTAGGAAACTGCTTTTTTTAAAAAAAATATTTACTCGAATAATTGTGCAGGGATGAGCTAGGGAAACAATAAAACAAAAAAGTACCATTCCCCATTGTCCAAAAAGTTAGGTAACCAGTGGTTACACCACTATGTGACACCACGTGGAGTTCCTCTATAAGGAAGGCAGTATTTATCACTCTGTCTTAACTAAAGTTCATCTTCCAGTTATGTGGTTACATTTGCTTTTTCTGTATGTTTTGGGTAAAGGAGAGATTATAAAGACAATTCTTGTCAAAATTTCATTCGAAAGTGATTTTATGAGAAGTGCATGACTTTAAAGCATTCTCTAAACTTGATTCTCAATTGCAGAAAACTACACAACAGCAAGAAGGCGACAGAGGTATGGAATGGAACACAAGGTATATATATTTGTCTGTGTAATTTTAACTCTTACATAGAGTATGAAAAATTATTTTTACTGAAGAAAAATATCCCCCTCAAATTTCGGCCTCTGTCAGCAGAATGATAAGTGCAGTAGTTGTAAATCTACTTGACACTATAATAAACTGATCCGAACTTTCAAAAAAAAAAAAAGAAAGAAAAACACACCAACACACCTAACCAGGCCCCATGCACAGACATTCTGATTCCACCAATTCTAAAGGGATTCCAAAATACAGCTAGGTTTGAGATCTACTGACTTAAAACAGTATACTAGTGTTCTAGGGCTGCCATAACAAAGTACCACAGACGGGGTTTAAACAACATATTTTATTTTCTCACAGCTTGGGGGGATGAAAGTCCAAGATCAAGGTGTCAGCAGATTTAGTTTTTTGTGTGGCATCTTTTCCTGGCTGTCGTCTCTCTGTGTCTCCATATCCTCTTCCCTCTGTGTGTGCCAGAGTCCAAGTTTCTCCTTCATATACGAACACTAGTCATTTTTGGATGAAGGCCACCTTCATGGGCTCAGTTTAATTTAATTAGCTCTCTAAAGACCCTGCCTCCAAACAGTCACATTCTTAGACACTGGAAGTTAAGACTTTAACAGAGTGTGGGTTTTGAATTTTACTGTATGTCATCAAAAGGACAGAACCTCTCCCTCTTAAGACAGACGCCACTGAAAAAATGCAGTCATTATATTTCAAATTTTTAGTTTCTGCTAATTGCCTGTCGATATGCCTTTACAAAAGAGGTCAAATGCATTGACGGCTGCCACAATCAGAGGCACTGAGCAATCTTATCTGACTTCTGAAAAACTTATTCATCCCGTCCTAAAAATCAATGTCTTTATATATATAAACTATATTTACTTCTAATAATATTCATTAATACCATTCAAGTATTTTTTTTCTCAGTAGCTTGGTAGACATTTTCCCCTTATATCTGATATCAACTCTAGCAATTCCCTATGTTTAATTCTTTCTTCTTATGATGCAGTTTTTATTTATTTTATTTATTACATTTCTACATAGTACTTAATCTGCAGAGGACACTGGTCCAAAACTTTTCCTAAATTGATTGGCTCATATTATAAATCCCAAATTGTTTGCACTTGGGCATTCATTGAGAAAAGATAAATCACACGGCAACATCATAGTCAAATGGAAAGGCAGTGGGCTGGAGACCGGGCTTCACGTGGGAGGTCTCTACTTCACAACCCTGTGAGTCACCTTTGTAAGCTCAGTTGGCTCCATTCCCTGGGTCACCGGGATGAGTAAATCGCCGAACGGTATGTCCCCTCGGGAATGAGGCCCCACGGAGAGAGATGGGTGTGAACATCACTTGTGTTGAAGTTGACAAGGCACATCCTCTTAATTATATGGTTCACAAAATTATATTTGTACATGTAGAGATAGGAATGCAGACACAGAATCAATTGCTCACTAGAAAAAAAAGTCAGACTTTAAACCAGTAGCTCAAGGTCCAAGTCTGTCACTTTTCAGCAATGGGACACATAGGGAATACTCAAAAAAACAAACTAAATTTCCTCACTTGTGACATCAATGATGTCACTACGGTGTTTTAAGCGTCAGATGCTAACACATAAAAGCACTTTGAAAGTGATGAAAAAATAAACACCATGCAGGGCACTGTTCCTCCTCCTCCTCCTCCTCGTCCCCCTCCCCTCCCCCTCCCCTCCCCCTTCCCATCCCTCTCCTCCCCCCCTCCCCTCCTCCTCCTCCTCCTCCTCCTCCTCCTCCTCAGCGTTGCCCCCTCCAGCTCCTTTTTGTGCCCCTTCCGCTCACGCTGCCACTGCTGCTTGTTACACACAACACCAGCAGGACACTTGGAACAAATGATTAAAAGTGAAGAGCTCATTGGGCGGCACCTGTGGCTCAGTGGGTAGGACACCGGCCCCATATACTGAGGGTGGTGGGTTCAGACCCAGCCCCGGCCGAACTGCAACAAAAAAATAGCTGGGCGTTGTGGCAGGCGCCTGTAGTCCCAGCTGCTGGGGAGGCTGAGGCAGGAGAATCGCCTAAGCCCAGGAGCTGGAGGTTGCCGTGAGCTGTGATGGTACAGCACTCTACCAAGGGTGACATGGTAAGACTCTGTCTCTCAAAAAAAAAAAAAAAAAAAAGTGAAGAGCTCATTGAGAAATAGCCATCTTCCTGCATGAAATAGATTGTTTGCTTGCAAAAGCCCTTTGGAAAATATCTCAAAATATAATGTTTAGAGCGAAAATAAAATACATGCTTCCTGCCAGACTGGCCCTGGTGACTTAAAATATTAACTGGACAGTTCTCTTGGGTGGGAGACTACATGGCCATTCATCTTTGGTTTTCAACTTCGGTTCTCATGGCCAAGTCTAGGGCTTAAATAACATACTGGCAACAATTCAAAAGAATCCAGGAGAACCTGAACATTTCTATAAAAGCAGATTTTAAAAGAGGATTTGCATTTAGTTGTTAGAACAAAATGCATCTGCCAGGCATTTTCTCGGTAGCTCTGCAAAGACTCGGCAGTGCAGTGAGGTGTGCACGTGGGGACTTTCAGCTACCGACATCGCATAGCTGCTCCTCACAGCTGTGCCAAATTAGGAAAGCTTATTTTTAGAAACAATAAACTAGGAAGAGCCTCTCCTATTTCCCAAGACTGGTTTGCTGACTTGATTTTTCTCTCAGTGATTTAGAAGATTTCAAAATTACACCTCCAAGTTCAAAAACAAACCCATGCAAAGGTGTGAGGCATGAAAATATCTCCTGACCAAACCTGTTGTGTGGTTCTATTTATGAATATGATAATCTCCAGGCAGACACAGAACAGGAATCATCGTTTGGCAGGTGGATTAGCAGATTGCTGCTCACGTGTGTTCGCACATCACGGCTGAGTTGTCACAGTGTTACATGCATGGTGCCCTGTTTCATTCGTTATTAAAATCATGTAAAGATGCCCAGACCCTGTGATTAAAATCATGTAAAGACGCCCAGACCCTGTGAGGTCAAGCACCTTAGCTCTAGTATCCCAACTAACAGGTAACATGGAAATACTGAACCTCGGGTCTTATAATTTTTTTTTTTTTTTGAAACGAAGTGTCACTAGGTCACGCTCAGTAGAGTGCTGTGCTGTCATAGCTCACAGCAACCTCCAACTCTTGGGCTCAGCTGATCCTCAGCCTCCTGAGGAGCTGGACTACAGGCACCCACCACAACACCGGGGTAAGGTCTTTGGGATTTGGGGCTCTTTTTTATTATATAAGACATAGAGATGGTTCCCTGTGGAGTTTTCTCAAAGGAAGGAAAAATGTTCTAAATTTTTGTTCAGTGGTATGACATATGGTCCCCTGGGTACCAGCGTAGCAGGCAGATATACATTAAAACACATTAAATTCAGACAGATACATATAAAGGGAAGGGACCTGACCCGAGTCATGCCATGATGCCCTTTGTGGTTAGCTTTGCAGGAAACTTGAGTCTTTGCAAAGTACATGAACGTACATAAAGTACATTTGCCAATAATTTTGAAGTTTCTTCAAAGCAGAGAAGGTATAGATGCATTTTATTTATTTATCTCTGTCTTTATTTGTGTATTTATTATTACCATTATTTTTTAGCAATCTAAATACCATGGGTACTCACATATATTCATATTTCTTAAGTTTTGCATCTAAAAAAAGGTACCCAGGCTGGGCATGGTGGCTCCCACCTGTAATCCTAGCACTCTGTGAAGCAGGTGGATTGCTTGAGCTCAGGAGTTCGAGACCAGCCTGAGCAAGAGTGAGACTCCCACCTCTAATAAAAATTAAAAAAATGCAACAAGAGGATCACTTGAGCCCAAAAGTTTGAGGTTGCTGTTAGCTACGATGCCACAGCACTCTACCAAGGGCAATAAAGTGAGACTCTGTCTCAAAAATACATAAATAAATGGCGCCCAATAATTTATTTTAGGACTTGACTACGTCACAGAATAACTCATTACAGAAATGCCCTAACTTTAAAAACATCTTCTTTCTAAAGTAACCCCTAGAATGTGTCAGCATAAAGTGGGTAGTTGAAAGAGTAAAATCTGTGGGGGAACTTTCCAGAGTTTACGGCAAGTAGCATCCACGCCCAAGGTGTTGATGAGGTTCTGGGTAAAAGATCTCCCCTAGGGGCTTCCCTGGAGTGGCTGAATTTAGGATGCCTTCAGCTGTTTGTATTTATACTTTACATCCTTACCTGGGTCCACTTAGGCGTACGTGTCAGTCAAGACATGGAAAGAGAAAAAGCCTGTTTTATGGTAGTTTAAACGCAGCCTCTCCTAATTGACAGGAGCCGCCATGTTTAGCTTTAAATCAGTAGGGCAGGCAGCAGCTTCTTGGGGTTCTGGTTAGGAGCAATGAAATGAATCAAGCAGCTGGAAGACTGATACTAAAGACCAGCACTCCGAGGACCTCCACCGGCACGCTCTCACCCTCCCCATCAGGGAGTCAGGGCTAAAACGCTGTAAGAAGCATTTATTATCATTCGGACATAATTTACTGCTGTTGATGATTCATTTTTCATTACTATGGAAAGCAAGATTAAATTGTTTCCAAAGCAACTGCTTCTATTAATCTTTCAAACACATGCTCCACGTAACACTCTCTGTCAGGCAAACGGATATAATTCCTGCTGCTAAAACAGCCACTGATAAAAGTAAGCCAACACTAAATAAAAATAATTCTAGAGTCCAAGATGAGGTGGAAAAACAGAAGCAGATGAGAGAGGATCCAGACTGAAGGGTTCAGAGAAGGAGGGGGGGGATGCTTGAGAGCTCAGTTATTAGACTCAGCAAATTCATCCCATTAACGTTTTAATTTCAAAAGCAATTTAAATTAGCACTATATTTAACTGTGAAATTAGATTACCTCTCTGTTCAACATGCAATACACTTACGAACTTAATAAGTGACAAGTAGTGAGGTAGGCGTCATACCACATTTTTGAACTTAAACAAATTAGATTTTAGTGCCAGAAGAGACTGGAAACAAGGGTCTCCATTTATCCATCAAGAGCCCAAGACCCAGAGGGGTCACAGGGTGCTTCTGAGGTTGCACGGCAGCTAACAGCATAGCTGGAATGAGAACCAACGAATAAAGCAAGTCTACTCCATTGTAACATGCACCTGCAGATCCTGGGGCTTGAAAGCACCGTTAGAACTGCCCCCTTGGTAAAACATTACTTTTCCTTCCATTCTCCCTCCTTATTTCAACTCCGTCTTTCATGGCCTCTCAAGGCACTGAAAACCCTTCCACTTTACCGCTGTCCTCGCCTCTGTCTCTCTGACACCCCCCACCAGTGACCCCTGAATGCTGAGGCTCCTCTCAGCATCCCATTCCCTTTTTTCTCTATGTGCTAAAGGATCATATGACCACCTGTGGCTCACTGCCTGGGAGCTTTTAACTGAAGCCACAGAAATACACTTTGCCTCTGCAGGGAAGGAACACTCCACCAAGGAGGGTCTAAGTGTTGCGGGCTGAGATTTCCTCGGTCCTCAGTTGGGATAGCTGTGCCATGTGCTACCAACCGCTTCCTAGAGCTGCCCAGTGCCCTGCACTCCACCTGCCCACACCTGTTAAGGGGTTAGTCACATACCGTCCCCTGCCTTCTTTCCTTCCTGCCTCACTTCCTTTCCTCCCCTGTTAATACTATTCAAGACCATCCTCCACTACACAAACTGCATTTCATCCCTGCCTCCAGTTGCGCTTCTGAGGGATGCCCAAGGTAAGAACAAACACTAATGTGTGACCTCCAGTCCCACCCAGTACTCTCTGTCAGAAACTCACCTCTCACGCCCCACCCTTCCAGGCGCAACTCCCCCGTAATCATGCTCCTCTGCCAACCCCTCAGGGAGAACTCTCCAAAGCAGCTCTTGGGTGAGGTCGTTTTCATGTGACTTGACTTCCACTATGATCCAGGAACCCTTGGGGAGCTCCTGGAAGGGGACACTCTGCCACATTCGTTCCTGTCTTCACTAGACCAACTGTGCTCCAGTGCAGTCAACATTTATTATAAAGGTCTGCTGGAAAGGGGTCGACTTTAGAAATAACCCTAAACAAAACCACAGGTTTCTTATCGAAGGATACTTCTTTATGAATTATTTTCTTTTTATCTTACAGGAAGAGATATGGCGTTCACATTGCAAAATAAATACACCCAATAAGATCAAGCGTGTGAGTATGAGAGAACTTGCTAAAATATGGTCAATACCTGGATTTAAATCAGAGGCACAGGAGCCTGCCTGTTGCAGAGAATTAAAAACATGCTTTATGTTTTGTTATTTCTAGGTCTTTTGTTAATGTTTGTGCAACAATGGCTCGTGTAAGAGGAGTTTGGACACCAGACTCTCCATCCTATACAGCTTGAAACTGGCCTTCAGAGTCTGGCCACTGAAACAGAGGAACCATCAGCAGCGAGACACCAACACAAGGATTTTTGCCTCGCTCCTTTCCTCAGATACATAACCTTAACCACATCTGGGTTGTTTGGTTGTCTGAAACGGCATAACTGTACAAATACCAGCCCTGGTCATGGGTCTGCGGGTTCAGCCAGACTTTTGATGGGACTACAGTCTACCAGTCTATAGCAGAGGTCAACTGGTCCCCAAGAGCTTCTGAAGTACACATTAGTTTACCTTGGAGGAAAGTGCTACATACTCCAATCGCTTTAAATGGAAACATTAGACGACCTGGTCTTCCCTCGGTTCCTACACTTCCTCTCCATTCCAACAGCCAGTGTGCAAGTTCCCACATCACAGCAATAATATCCCAGTTAGTCTCAAATCTTTACCTTGTTTTTTAAAACTAAATTTGAATACAAAATTAATTTGATTAAAAAATTCAAACAATACATAAATTATGAATAAAAAAATTGCCCGTATTCTAGAGATGATTAGTTACTGTGAAGTACTTAATACTACAGAACTAGACACTTTAAATTATTAAAGTAGGAAATTTTAAGTCACGTATATTTTACTTGAGTAAGAAGACACCTAGTGACAAACTACCAAGACATAACCCTTGTTACCACTTTGATTTACATCCTTTCTTGACTTTTACAAATGTGGGAATAATTCCCCTCAAATACATACATTTTTAAAATGGGATCACACTATTATAATATTTTATACCTTAAAAATAACTTTGGCAATAGCTTTGTGATCTATGTTGACAAATAACATCATTAGTAATGGCTAGACATGGGCGGTGCCTGTGGCTCAAAGGAGTAGGGTGCCGGCCCATATGCCGGAGGTGGTGGGTTCAAACCCAGACCTGGCCAAAAAAAAAAAAAAAAAGTAATGGCTAGACATGACGTTTTTAACTTGTCTTTAAGTTTTTTAATTATTTATTTAACCAAGCCCCACTATTAGACATTTACGTTTTTTAGTTTTTCCTACTGTCTACAAAGGTTTCTAAAATCAGAATTGCCAGGACAGAGGAAGGCACATTCTCAAGTATTCAATACACTCTGTGGAATGACCTCCCACAAGTCCACCTTTAAAAATTCTTCGTCTTCTACATCTGCAGCCAATTACTCTTCCTAAGCCCAGGTCTGATCATCTCTCTGCCTCTGTCTCTCTCTCCCACCAATTAAAGCCCCCATCTTGCTCCCCAGACTAATAACGGATGTTCAAATCCCATGTGCTGGCATTCTGCACTGACCGTCATCAGGTTTCAGCAGCGGTTGCAGAACTGGCCTCTTGCTGCGTTCATTCATGCATCACGCAGCTGAGCAGAGCTGGATGACTCCCAATGTTCCCATTAAGACCCCCTCCGTTCGGTTTGTGTCTTCCCTGCTGGAATATCCTCCCTCATCCCTGACACCTGTTGAAAGTATATTTCTTTTGTATCCCAGCTTAGGTATATTTCTTCCTGCCCATCCTCCATAATCCACAGACTAGCGAATGCTCATTGAATGTATATATCAAATGTACTAACCGGTGGCAACCTTATCTTACTTAACTAAAAATTACTCTATACACGAGATTGGGATAATTTACCCTTTCATAAAAATGAGGACACGGAAGCCTAGAGGAGTTAAATAACCTGCCTTTGGGGCGGTGCCTGTGGCTCAAAGGAGTAAGGCACCAGCCCCATAGGCCAGAGGTGGTGGGTTCAGAACCAGCCCAGGCCAAAAACTGCAAAAAATAAAAAAATAAATAAATAAAAATAATAACTTGCCTGTGGCTACAGAGTGAATAATGAAGCTGAATTCAAATTCAAATCTCCCTGCCTCCACTTAACCACTGTGTAATTAACACTGAGCAAAAACGTTAACTTGGCCTCAAACTTTTTCATGGTTCAAAGGTCAAATTACTACAAAGATAGGTTCATCTCTGATATTCCATGAAGTATAAAGAGCTGCTTAAATATGTCATGTTTCAGTTTTCAAGCCTTTTGCATACCTCAAGATAAGGATGAAAGTTTACTTGTTGCCTACCCAGAACATTACTTAGGTAAATAAAACTTCGTCCTCTAAGTGTGCTGCAGAGAGGAATGAAAAATCACAACACTTTGCATAAATGCCGCAGTTATTACTACTGAGGGACCAGCCCATGGATGAGAATACAAACATCAGTCAAACATGCAAGGATGGGGCTTGGGAAAGCACGAGGAAACTGGTGTCGTAAAACTGTTTTTCACGGAAACTGAAATTTCTTCATGCTTCCATGGCAAGTGCTGAAATTAATCAAAATGCCTCATCTCGATTTTTCTTCTGGGAACTGCTGTGCAATGTGCCGCACCATCCTTGGCTCGTGCTCAGGAAGCAAAGCAACACAGACCAGGAACCAGAATATCAAAGTGGACCTGTCAGAAAGTCGGAACTCGGAAGCCAGAATGGAGCAGATGGACCCTACAGCTGGCACAGGGCACTGAGCCACAGGCTCGTCGGGAGACCTGGCCTCAGGATCTGAGAAGCAGATTTTTATCTTTACCCGTCAAAAGACAGGTTCCTCACGTGAACTGGACCACTGAAGAAACAGTGCTGGGAATGGGCATCACGGGCCAGTTGGGGAGCTCAGACTGCTGTCTGGAGTCTTCAGGGCGGGAACCTGCTCCTTCACAAGGGATCTGTGGGTATCGAACTAAGGGATGAATAAAGAGGCCTTCTGGCCTGTGAATCAAATCCTTAGGATGTGCCAATGAAGGAGAGAGCATCCTCAGACGTGATTTAATTTATGTATTTATATGTTGGTAACTTGACAAGTCCTTTGCCACACAGATGGTCTGATGTCAGGAATGGCATTTTGTTTAACTTAAAATCCTTGGCACATTATGACGAAACTAGGTAAGGAAAAGATAATGAAAATTCAAAGAAAATAGAAAGGAAAAGGGCTCCTAAAGATGAAAAGGCCTTACAAGCTATACCTGTCTTATCACCTCTGGCTGTTTCTTGAGTAAACCCACTCACTACTGCACTGAAATTTTATACATGAGGACACTGATTTAGAGGTCATCTGGGCCACCCATTGCTAAATGTAAACATAGCCACACTTAATACTTTGCCATATGTCAAGAAACGTGCTAATTGCTCCAAGGATAGTATCTTTCTCCAGGTTCCCAAACAACCCTGTGAAGGTGCTATACATATTCAAGCTCCAGAGGACGCAGTCCCAGGGAGGCCAGCAGCTGAGCCTCGCTGCTGATCAGCAGCGGGAATAATTCTGAGTCTAGATCATACCGTGTGAACCACACCGAGGTCACTAATCTGGGAAATGTCAGAGGCAGGAGAGAGTCCTGTCTCTGGAACACGACTGGGTCATGATGGAGATTTTCTGAGTGGCAGCACCTCTTAGGGGTGAGCACAAACTTCCCTGACCACATCTCATACAGAAATAAAGCAATCTCAGTGTTCCTCACACTAACTACTGACGAAGATCACAGTCACTGATGAATTATTTTTTTCTCTATAACTTATTTTTATTAAATCATAACTGTGTACATTAATGCATTCATGGGGTACAATGTGCTGATTTTATATACAATTTGGAATGCTTACATCAAACTGGTTGACACAGCCTTCACTTCACCTACTTCATTATTGTGTTAAGACATTTATACTCTACTCTCAATAGCTTTGACATGTACCCTTGCAATATGCACCATAGGTGAGGTCCCATCCATTACCCTCCCTACACCCAGCCTCCCCCCTCCCTTCCCCTCACCCTCCTCCTCCTGCCTTCATTCTGGGCTATAGTTGCATTTTATCTTCCATATGAAAGTGTGGGTGATTATATATTGGTTTCATAATAATGCTGAGTACATTGGATACTTTTTCTTCCATTCTTGAGATACTTTACTAAGAAGAATATGTTCCAGCTCCATGCATGTAAACATACAAGAGGTAAAGTCTCCATCTTTTTTAAGGCTGCATAATATTCCACAGTTTATTAGTCCATTCATGGATCAATAGGCACTTGGGCTGCTTCCATGACTCGGCAATTATGCATTGGGCTGCAATAAACATTCTAGTGCAAATATCGTTGTTGTAAAATGATTTTTGGTCTTCTGGATATAGACCTAGTGAGGAATTGCAGGATCAAATGGCAGGTCTACATTCAGTTCCCTGAGTGTTCTCCAAACTTGTTTCCAAAAGGAACGTATTAGCTCGCATCCCCACCAGCAGTGCAGAAGTGTTCCCTTCTTTCCACATCACAAAACTCCAAAATTACAGATGTTTGAATCAATATAGAGAAAAGGGAACTCCTGATTTATTTTAGAGAGTTAAAAGGACTTCTTGGAACATCAGCTCTTATTACACGTTGGCTATGAGGTTCCAAGGTCTAGCCCAGCTTTACCCTCCCTGCCACCGGTCACATTCATGGTACACTGCCAGTGAGGGACACAGACGTCCTGAGCAAGGTCACTTCCATGGCAACACTACCCTGCTTTCCTGGACCAGGAATTCTTTGGGTGCTGGGCTCCCCAGCTTCCCTTATCCTCATCCGCATTCTCAGAAGTTCAGCCATCCCTACCCCAGGTAACGGCCCTCCTTGAGAAGTCGCTGTTTATTGCCACTTCCCAGGAAGCTCAGCCTCTGTGAAGGTTTCCAGGGATGTGGATGGTTGGGCCTTCTCTAGCCAACCTCAGGGACCAAGGAATGCAGAGCCCAGCGGGAATGCTATCATCCTCATATTCAAAAGCAACCACGAAAATATCTTTTTATACCCCCCGCCAAAAAAAAATAGACAAAAAGGTTTCATTTAGGACAATGCAAAAGAATTAGGAAACAACTCAAAAATTCCAGTAAGGAAGAACTCTAAACAAGTTAAACGTGACACATCCATATGAAATATTTATTATACAGACAATAAACATAACACGTACGCACGTATAACGGGGACTTGTCATTGGAAAGTGTTACCTTACATCACCTGAAAAACAATAGATACAAGTATAAAATCACAGAGAAAAGATGGAAAGGAAATGCTCAAAACTTAATAATTACCCTACAATCTGATCAGAGCCGTCGTTCTCAAGTTCTTCTTCTTCATATGTTTTCAGTAGTTTCCAAATGATGGTTTCTCTAAATTGGCAAATAATCCCTCCAACACTAGAAACAAGGGTAAAACTTCAGGGTAGTCAGCCCTGGGTTCAGGATCTGGTCACTAAGGACAGAGGGAGGAGCATTTCACCTTTGACGTTTTTAGTATGGAACTGGGCAGAATTCTTTCTCCTCCTTCAAAATGAAGTTTCTGCTAGGAGTTTATCACTACTTTTTGCTTTTTTATTGTTCAAGCAAAGCCAACCTGTGACTAGTTTTTGTGACTTCCCAGGAGTCACAGCCTTCACAACTTCTCCAGCCACTTCACAAACTCTTCACCGTTGATCTTGAAGTAACAGAACAGCGTGTTGTAAAGTACTTAGCAAGTTATCTTTGGGTCAACGGGATAAGCACTATCTTGGCTTGGGCAGAGAAACTCAGTCTTCTCCAGAAATATTTTTGTCCAAATTTTTCATGAAAACACTTCATAAAATATTAAAAGAGCTTTCGATAAAAACAAGTATATATAATTATATCTAGTAAAAAAAAAAAAATCTAAATTAGTAAAGTGAGACGGCAGCCCGTTTTTGTTATTATTTTAAGAAGTTGTAAGGTCTCAATGACAATATTCAACAAGTTCACAGCTAATATCTAGGAATGAAAATTAACATCATTAGACAATCTTGACAAATGGCCCATCCGCCCTACAGACCTTTGGACAACAAAGAAAGCTTTGTAGCTGTGTTCATACACCATTTATCCTCCTTAATTAGTGTGATAGCTAATTTTACATGAGAGCTTCGCTAGACTAAGATGCCCAACTGTTTGGTCAAACTCTAATCAAGATATTGCTGTGAAGGTACAGAAAAGATGAACATTTATAATCAGCAGATTATGGGTGACATGAACTGTCTTCATGATGCAGGTGAGGCTCATCTCATCAGGGGAAGGTCTTCAGAGCAAAGACTAAGGTTTCCCAAAGAAGGAAGAATTCTCAAGACAACAGAATCAGTTCTTCCCTTAATCACCAGGCTACCTGCTGACCTCCATTGCCAGCCTCCACGATCATGTGACACAATTCTTTAAAACAGCACACACACACACACACACACACATATACACATATATGTAATAAATAAATATTCTGTATACATATGCACGCATATATATTCTGAGAATATATTTATATTCTCTGGAGAACCTTCGATAATACAGGCAGAGTGTCCGTATTTCCTCTTTAGCTTGAAGCAGTCTGGTTATACCAGTTGTTGTGATATAATTACTAAGAGCTATCTCTTTCCTCTGAAACATGCCCTGCTTTGGATGATAAATTATATGACCACCTTACATGCAGAACTGAAGATAGATTTATGGTATTCCAAAGTAACGAGATCCTTTAACTTAAGATGCTACTTTTCAGACTTCTTGGTAACTCACAATAAGACACACATTTTTTTTTTTTATTATTAAATCATAGCTGTGTACATTAATGTGGTCATGGGGTACCATACACTAGTTTCATAGACCATTTGACACATTTTCATCACACTGGTTAACATACCCTTCCTGGCATTTTCTTAGTTATTGTGTTAAGACATTTACATTCCACATTTACTAAGTTTCACATGTACCCTTGTAAGATGCACCGCAGGTGTAATCCTACCAATCACCCTCCCTCTGCCCACCTCTCCCCCCCTTCCTCCCTTTCCCCTTTCCCCTATTCTTAGGTTGTAACTGGGTTATAGCTTTCATGTGAAAGCCCTAAATTAGTTTCATAGTAGGGCTGAGTACATTGGGTACTTTTTCTTCCATTCTT
>CAUYPK010046814.1:0-11339 GCA_963574355.1 Loris lydekkerianus
ACTACTCAAAAATAAAAATAAAGCAGGAGGAATCATGCTACCAGACCTCAGACTATACTACAAATCGATAGTGATCAAAACAGCATGGTATTGGCACAAAAACAGAGAAGTAGATGTCTGGAACAGAATAGAGAACCAAGGGATGAACGCAGATGTATTTCAATACTGGGGCACAGAGACTTTAAAGAAACCAGTCATTTACGTCACATAAGCTCAGTGATAGTTTAATAGTTATTCACTTTAGTATTAATCTTTAAACTCTGCTTACACATTATATACTTTTTCACATGCATGCTGTATTTTACATTGAAGACAAAAATAAATGTAAGAGCAAAAATAACCAATTCACAGAGGAAGAAATAGAAGTGCCATTTAATGTATGAAAAGGTAGTCTGCATCAATTGTAGAAACACTCATGGAAATGCGTTATGTTTTCTAAAATTTTAGATTGGCAAAGATTGGGTAAAGTCCAGGGTTAAGAATGTGGGGAAATGAGCACTCAAATACAAGTGTGAGTGGAAGAATTATCGTCATCACTCTGGAAGACTGTATGTTATATTGCTATGCACTAGGGTAAAGCTGAGTGAGGGGAGCTAGATTCTACTTTGTTTACTTACATTTTGTTGGAATATTATGAGGGTGTATTACATTTATAATAAAAAGTTGATAAAGGTATTTTTAAATGGGTTACCAATTCAAATACATTTTTATTTTTTAGGAAGTCAAGCTCTTAGATTAATGTTCATCCTTAAGTTGCCATTTCATAAACTCATTTTTATTTTTATACTATGTTGTATTTAATAAGTTAAAGGATATGATTTATGGGGTCTCAAAAGTTGGAAATGAACATTTTTATCTATTATGAGGACAATCAAGGTCCTAGTACACAGTAGGGAGAGCTGAGAAAGGGAAGAAGGGAGGGGTGGGGGGTGAAGGGGTGTGGTACACCTTTTGGGGATAGGACACAAATATAAGAGGGTCCATATCCAACAGAAGCAATCAGTGTAACCTGGTTCTATGTACCCTCAATGAATCCCCAATAATAAAAAAAAAAAAAAAAAAGAAAATTTTTATCATTGAACAAACTCTTGTCAGTCTTTCCATAAAGTGAAACAACTTTATTTATATTCAAACAGAGCTGCTAAAGCAAATGAGAAGGAGGCATCAATTGACACCTCTCAGGTAATCTAGATTCAGCAATTTATCATTATCTTCTTCACCATCCTCATAATTATGGGGCATATAGAGAATTGTGTTCCTTCCCTCTGCAGAGGGTACTTGTTAAATGACCTACTACATATAAATGGGACCACCTGATTCTTTTGCTCACCTATCTATCATCTCATTGATTCTTTCATTTTTTTCATTCATGTGTTCATTCATTCATAAAAACAGATCCTTCCTGGGTTACTGCTTTTTGCCAGGCATTATGCTAGGCAAAGATAATTGGCCTTGAATAAAACAAATCCCAAACCTGTTCTCATGGAACTTGGGAAACTTTCCTATTCCCTATTGGGAAAGACACACATCCTTTCCTATTTCCCTATTGGGAAAGACACACATTGAGTCAATAATTACAAGCCTGAAGAGTGTTATAAAAGGGTGCTATCAGAGAATGCAGCAAAAAACTGGGCCACACGATCAGGAAAGTCCTTCAGAAGAAAATAATGTGAAAGCTAAAACTGATGCATTTGTATGCATTAGCTGGTCAAAAAGTTGGGAAAAGAATATTCCAGATAGAGGAGACTGCATATTCAAAGATCTTGAAGTAGAAAGGAAGACTTCTGAAGAAATGGAATATGTATACAGTGTGTATTCCTTCTAGCTGGAGAAAGGCAAGCAAAGGAAAGGGTGGTTGGCTTGTAACAAGGCTAGGCAAGTAGGGGCAGTTCTGTGGAGAGACATAATAATTCCCTCATATGAAAAATACTTGTTGAGTGCATCCTATGTGCCAGGCACTGTCCAAAGATTTGGTGGTACATCACTGAAAAAAATCTAAGTCCCCCATTTGTCATGGGACTTACCGTCTCAGCCATGCTGTCTTCTGAGTCTGTCCTAAAAGCAAAGAAAGACTGTGGGAAGGCTCTAAGCAGCAGAGGCACATGGTATTATTTCTGTTTTTAAAAGATTATTTTGCTGAATCATGAAGTATGGACACTATAGAAGTCTTCTCTTCATCCAGAGCCACAGGTATCTTCAAAGGAGCCCTGACAGTAGCTATGGCCACTTGAAATGGTGAAAAATATTTTTAGTGCATTAAGGACAAATGCTTCCTTTTGAGAAATGACTCACATTGATAAACTTAAAAAAGTAATTTTCCCATTTCCAAATAGAGTAGGTAATGGCAACTAAGGCATAGCCTTACACAGTTTGGTGACCATATGTCAAATCAGCTTTTGGGAGATGGCCAATTATATAGCTTAGGCTGTGGTTTTAAAGCACAGACCCCTTTGCAAGAATCTAATGAAAATTATGACCGTGTCTGTGGAAAATTAAAATTTTTCTGTTTGAGGGAGTTAATGAACTCTTAAGTTTATCTATGGACTCCAGGATAATAACTCTTGTATTAAGCATTCAGGTGTGAAAAAAAAAACATGTGCAGACTTGCTTTACAAAAAGTTTATAGAAAAACAAAATAGATATTCTTCTTAGTAAAGTATCCCAAGAATGGAAGAAAAAGTATCCAATGTACTCAGCCCTACTATGAAACTAATTTATGGCTTTCACATGAAAGCTATAACCCAGTTACAACCTAAGAATAGCGGGAAGGGGAAAAGGGAGGGATGGGAGGGGGGAGGTGGTCAGAGGGAAGGGGATTGATGGGATTACACCTGTGGTGCATCTTACAAGGGTATATGTGAAACTTAGTAAATGTGGAATGTAAATGTCTTAGCACAATAACTAAGAAAATGCCAGGAGGGCTATGTTAACCAGTGTGATGAAAATGTGTCAACCGATCTATGAAACTAGTGTATGGTGCCCCATGATCACATTAATGTACACAGCTATGATTTAATAAAAAAAAAAAAAAAAAACAGAAATGGACAAAGTGCTTATTTAAAAGAAATATACATTTCATACACACAATTTGTTTTTGTTTTCGTTTTGGTAGAGACAGAGTCTCACTTTATATACCCTCGGTAGAGTGCTGTGGCATCACACTGCTGACAGCAGCCTCCAACTCCTGGGTTACGCGATTCTCTTGTCTCAGTCTTCTGAGTAGGTGGGACTACAGGCACCCACCACAACACCTGGCTATTATTTTTGTTGTTGCAGTTCAGCCAGGGCCGGATTTGAACCTTCCACCCTTGGTGTATGGGGCTGGCACCCTACCCACTAAGCCACAGATGCCACCCAAATACACACAATTTAAAAAAAAAAAAACTTTCATTCTGTTTGGGAAAGAAGATTTTTGTAGAGCTGAGAAGGTTTATAGCTCAAAAGAAAGTTTATATATGGATCTGAGCAGTTATTGCTGTCCCAGCTGACTTCTCAAACTAGCATAAGACTATAGCCAGTAGATTGTCTAATGAAAGCAAGAGGGAGAGTGCTTGTCTCTGCATAGGGTCTCTCAAAGCAGACCTAAGTTATTTGATTCTAAATGTTTTGCCTCACATGTTTATAAGAAAAAAAAAGTTTTTTTTAATTCGTACATTTCCGAAGACTGAATTTTTTCAAAGTGCTTTTACATCATTTTGGTTGATATAAAAGATAATTATGTCAAAGAATATAGCAGTTCCTCAAATAACTAAACATAGAATAGAATATGATCCAGCAATTCCACTTCTGGGTATATACCCAAAAGTGAAGGCAGGGACTCAGATATTTACACACCCATGTTCCTAGCAGCATTATTCATAGTAGACAAAAGATGGAAGCAACCATATGCCCTTTGACGGATGAATGCATAAATAAAATGTAGTGTGTAAGGCTGAATAATATTCCATTGTGTGTGTGTGTGATCCTTTGCAAGTATCTAATGAAAATTATGACCATGTCTGTAGAAAATTAAAATTTAATGATTACACACAATGGAATATTATTCAGCCTTACAAAGGAAGGAAATTCTGATAGAATGTATGTGTGTATACATATTACACACACAATGGAACATTATTCAGCCTTAAAAAAGAAGGAAATTCTGATAGATGCTACAAAAGAGATGAAACTTGAGAAGTGAAATAAGCCAGGCACAAAGGACAAATACTATATGATTCCACTTCTATGTAAAATTCATACTCAAATTCAGACAGAGAGAAAGTAGAATGGAGTTGCCAGGGATGGGGAAAGGGGGAAATGGGGAGCTGTTGTTTAATGGGAAGGGAGGTTTGATTTGGGAAGAAGATAAACTTCTAGAAATGGGTGATGGTTGCACAATAGTATGATGTACTTACTGCCACTGAACTGTATACTTGAAAATGGTTAAAACGGTACATTTTATGTTGTATATAAACATAATAACATAACCACTATAAAAATATATACTCATGTCAGCAGTCGTTCATAAGGATGTTTACTGACATTTTTATAGAACATAGATTTGATTTGTTAAATGTGCTGACATCACAGACCAGTCTTCTAAAAGATGAACTCATGTGCTCTGTTTTGTTTTTTTAACAATACAAGTAAAACATGCTATCATGGTAACCACATTTGCTATAAATTTATAATTTATAAACTTGGTTTGCTCCCTTTTTTGTACCAACAGGAAAATCAAGAGAATCTAGGCCTGTGGGAAGAGAAATGTGGAAATTTTGTGGATGTCAAAGCTAATGGTAAAAATGAAACTGGTACTAGTATTAAAACATATCATTCCAAAATGCTAAATATCTCTATCTAAAAGTCCCTTGATCTTTGGCACCTAAAACAAGTGACTTTGGTAAGGCAAACAGCAATCTCAGATTTGAGTTCCCTCTTCTTCTCTAATACATTGCCACAGAGAAATATCAATCATGTCTTTTGTGGGGAATGTGAGAGAAGTTCGGGCCTCCTGGATCCTGTGGTCTCACAGAGGGCCTGGTCAGCACACTTCTTGTGCCATCCAGTAGATCACATAGTACAAATTCCACATTCTGTTTTTGTAATACATAAGTCTAACAGCGAGAAACCAAATTCTAGAGCTCATCAGCCCCAACATTCCAAGCCAGTGGTTCTCAGCCATTTCCAGGCCTCATCATTCACATGGGTACCACATGTCCATCTGTGACGTTTGTCACAAGGTTTAGTGATTGGGGCTTGGGAGAAGAGTTTGTCTCTTTAGGAGATGCCCTTCAGGTACTTGAGGCTTATTTTGTTAGAGAAACATTCAACTTTCCTCCTTCCTCCTCCCTACCCTGTCGAATAACAAGCACTCTAACTCCTTGGGAATCCGTATTCTTTTTTTTTTTTTTTTTTTTTTGAGACAGAGCCTCAGACTGTCACCCTGGGTAGAGTGCTGTGGCATTATAGCTCACAGCAACCTCCAAAACTCCTGGGCTCAAGCTATTCTCCTGCCTCTGCCTCCCAAGTAGCTGGGACTATAGGCACCCGCCCCAATGCCTGGCTATTTTTTGGTTGTAATTGTCACTGTTGTTTGGCAGGCCCAGGCTGGATTTGAACTCACCATCTCTGGTGTATGTGGCTGGCGCCTTAGCCACTTGAGCTACAGGCCCCAAGCCTGGAATATGTATTCTATATCTGCATCATAGTGCAGTGATCAGAGCTGTCAGAATCCCCAAAATTTGTAAGTAGGGAAGGATCTCAGGTTTTCCTTTCTGTAACATCATAATATTTTTAAAATTTCCCTGTAGCACCCTTTTCTGTTTGAGGGGTTTCATTCTTTTAAAATTTCTGATTAATATTAGGGTACAAGCCATTAGTTTATATAATTTACCCGTGACAGGTAAAAATCAGAGTTGTAGTGGTGTCCTGTACACAGGAAGTGTGCCATATATCCATGCACTGTATCCATTGGGTGGGAAGCCACTGAGTCCCCATCCCCCCCCTTCTTGAATGTAATTGACCTTTTCTCTCATGTGGGTCTGTGATTGTTAGTCTTCTGATTTCAAATTGGTATTGAGTACACATGATGCTTATTTTTCCAATCTTGTGATACTTACAAGAATGTTCTCCAAATCTATCCAGGTTGTTACAAAGGATGCAAAATTTCCATTTTTTTTTTAGGGATGAATAGTATTCCATGGTATAATATGCCAGTTTATTAATCCATTCATGTGTTGATGGGCACTTGGGTTGATTGGGCTCTGTGTGATTGTGAACTAAACTACTATGAACATTCTAGTGTGAATGTCCCTGTGGTAAAATCTTTTTGTTTGGGTAAATGCCTAGTAGTAGGCCAAGTGGTAGGTCTACTTTTATTTATTTATGTATTTATTTATTTTGAGACAGAGTTTCACTTCTTCACACTCGGTAGAGTGGTGTGGCGTCATAGCTAACAGCAACCTCAAGCTCTTGGGCTCAAGCAATTCTCTTGTCTCAGCCTCCTTAGAAGCTGGGACTATAGGCGCCCTCCACAACGCCTGGATATTTTTTTAGAGACGGGGTCTTGCACTTGCTTAGGCTGGTCTCAAACCTGTGAGCTCAGGAAATCCTCGCACTTCGGCCTCCCAGAGTGCTAGGATAGGTCTATTTTTAGTTCTTTGAAGATTCTCCATACTTGTTTCCATAGAAGCTGTACTAGTTTGCAGGCCCACCAACAATATATGAGTGTTCCCTTCTCTCTGCACCCACGCCAGGAACTATTGCTTTGGGACTTTGTAACGTGGGCCATTCTCACTGAGGTTAGGTGATAAGGTGCTTTTGATTTGTAGCACTCCTCTTTCACAAACTTCTATAAGCAAGGATCATTTGATGTCAAATACTAACCATAAATTTAGTCCATATTACATCTCCCAGTTACTTGCAATTTTTTATATCTCTAAAATAATTGTTAATAAAGGAATTTGTCTTTGGCTAAAGGAAAATTATATACTACACTCTGTCACAGGGAAGCAGTATTTTCAGGAGCCAGATAAGGCCTGGCTGGTGCCCTTGATGTTATGTTGCCTAGGCGACAGATGAGGCTGGCAGTACGAAGTGATGGGGGCCAGGCACAGTGGCTCAGGCCTGTAATCCTAGCACTCTGGGGAGGCTGATCCTGGAGGATTGCTTGAGCTTAGGGGTTCCAGACCAGCCTGAGAAAACAGAAGACCCATCTCTACTAAAAACAGAAAAATTAGCTGGGTGTGATGGCACACACCTGTAGTACCAAGCTATTCATAAGGCTGATACAGGAGCATTGCTTGAGCCCAGAACTTTGAGGTTGCTGTGAGCTAGTGTAAGGCTGTGATACTCTAGCCCAGGCAACAGAACCAGACTCTGTCTCCAAAAAAAAAAAAAAAGTGATCATCTGGGAGACACCCAGTCATTTATCTAATGAAGATTAAAAGTGCTCAATATCCTTTGCTTCCTAAGTCAAAGACATATGCAATATATTTTAGCAGTGGGTTGATTAGGGAAGATTCTAACACTTGTAACTATATTTTACAGGTAGAAAGAGATTTACTGTAAATGAGGATACTGAGAGCTTCAGCACACACTAAGGCAACATAAATAAGTAACCAGAACTTCGCCTTATACATTTTTGTATCCCCACAACATCTGAATATACAGAGTCAGTACACAGTGTTTGTTGATTGGAATAAGCTTGGGTCTTGTAACTTTTAGTTTAGTCATCTTGCCACACTCATATTTAACTGATCTTTAAACTATTGAGAAGTAGAATTCAATCAGGATCCTGGTCTGTGCAGGTACAACCTCCATTGGTTTGGATTTCTCCTTGCATGGATTTGAGCATCTATATGGGATCCCACAACATGCAGAATCACACCAACTTAAAAATACTGGGTAAGTGAAAACAATTCATACAAGAGGCTCTAGTTTCTGGCTGGAAAAGATATGAAAGAACTTTTGTGAGATGTCTTAGCCAATCCTAATGTGTGCCAAACCTTTTGTCCTTGATATTGCTTGTGACTCTTCAAGAACCTTCCTTGAAGGATCGCCCAGAGCAGTGGCTTTCAATTTTTATTTTTATTTTTTGGTAAAATGAGACAATTATAAAAAACTGTAATACTGAACCTAAAAGGAAAGAGGAAGTAAGAGGATAGAGAAAGCGCCAGTTTCTAGTTCTGGATTTTCCTTTCACCTCCTTTGCAGAACCCTGGGAGAATATACTGTGAAAAAATCACTGACCTAGAAAAAGGCTTTTACTGAAAGGGGACAGTGAGCCAGAGAATGGAAAAGTGTGGCATCTCATATCACTTTCAAAACCTCAGGAAAACTATTTCAGGCTAAAACTGTTGACAAGTAGTTGCCAGAAGTACCAGATGAAAAGGAAACAAAACCAAAGAAAACCAAAGTCTGATGAAGGTTGCCAGGTTCAGGAGCAGTTCACTGGGCAGGCAGGCACAGTGACAAGTCTGTCAGAGACTCTGCTGTTCTCACACCAGCCCGGCCTCTGTGCTCCCCACTCCCAATTGAGTTCCCGCTGTCTCTCTGCTGTGCACTGTGGAAGTCTATTAGGACACTCTCCTTTTGTTGTAGCTGTAGAGAAATACTCACAAAATTTGTCAATGGGGCTGGGCATGGTGGCTCACCCCTGTAATCCTAGCACCCTGGGAGGCTGAGGCAGGTAGATCACTTGAGCTCACCCATTTGAGACCAACCTGAGCAAGACAGGGACCCCTGTCTCTACTAAAAATAGAAAAACAGATGGGCATTGTGGCAGGTACCTATAGTCCCAGCTTCTTGTGAGGCTGATGCAACAGGACCACCTGAGTCCAAGAAACAGGTTGCTGTGAGCTATGGTGCCATGGCACTCTACCCAGGGCAATAGAGTGAGATTTTTGTCTTAAAAAAAAAAAAAAGGAAAGAAAGGAAATCTAAGATGAGATCATACGTGCTAATTTTCTTGTGTAGGGGAGCCAAAGAATCAAAGGAAGAGGATCACATTCACCCAGGTTGGGTCAGGAAAGCCTTAGAGAAGTGGCAGGACTTGAGCTCTGAAAGATGCATGGGACCTAAGTGTTTTCAGGGGAGAGTTGGAGCTGTTCTATTCATCAATAATACATGCATGATGACAGTTGGTGATAATCCCTTCTGTGTTTCAGTGATGGAGATGCTTACCGTCTTTATAACCTGGATGTCTATGGATATAAAATACATGACAAAATGGGCATTTATGGTTCAATACCTTATCTCCTAGCCCACAAACTGGGCAGGACTATAGGCATTTTCTGGCTGAATGCCTCAGAAACACTAGTGGAAATCAATACAGAGCCTGCAGTAGAGGTGAGCTGTGGATCGTGGCTGCATGTCACACTTACCGAAGAAACATAACCACTGCTGTGTAAGCATAGCTCTTGTCTTTGTGGTGGCAGTTCTCTGTCACCAAAGGCTTTGCAGTGTAATAGGTAAATGTCAGTAATGTCCACTAAAGGAACTCACATATGAATGGATGTAGGTCTTAGTTTGGAGGGAAATTTCTCAAATTTTCATTCCATTCATTTTCTAGTACTCACAGACCCAGATGGGGTCCGTGGCTGCTAAGCAAAAGGTCAGATCTCGAACTCACGTCCACTGGATGTCAGAGAGTGGAATCATTGATGTTTTTCTGCTAACAGGACCTACACCTTCTGACATCTTCAAGCAATACTCTCACCTTACAGGTATTTGCTTGTGGAAGCACCAGTTTCTAGTTCTGTGATATATTTTTTTCTAATTCTGTTATATATCCTCTCTTCCCATATATCATCATTGTTAATATCTTTTGTGCATTCTGTGGAATTTATAAACAACTTACCCAAGAATTTTAAATAGCAAGCACTAAACTGTTCTTGCTTTTGCAATTTGCACGTAAGACTTCAGCCTCTGACTACTAGGTGATCAGTCTTCTGTCAAGGGGTCTACTCAGTATCCTTTACTCTTCATAACTCTGAGTGGCTGAATTTAATACTATCTTTTGTGCTTGACTTTTTTGTGCTCTTAAAATCAGCTTTATTCTAAGCAAATCTGCCATCTACTCTATAAAAATGGAAATGGAAGGAAGAAAAAACTTTGCCAAATCTTTCAAAAAGAAAATAAGAGCAAAAAGACACAACTCAACTCTAAAATGAGCAAAAGACTTGAATAGACATTTCTCCAGAGAAAATATATACACAGACAACAAGCACATGAAAAGATTCTCAACATCATTAGTAATTAAGAGAATGTCAATCAAAGCCGCAGTGAGATGCTGTTTCACATTCCCTAGGATAGCTAAATCACAGAAATGGAAAAGGGTAAGTTTGATTAGATGTGGAGAAATTAGAACCTCATACATTACTGGTAGAAATGTAAAATGGTTCAACCACTGTGGAAACAGGTATTCCTAAAAAAGTTAAACATGGAATTACCACATGACCCCGTGTAGTAGCTAATTGTATGTGTCAACTTGGCTAGGCCATGGTAACCAGATATTTAGTTAAATGCCAGTCTTGATGTCACTGTGAAGATATTTTTAGATATGATTAACATTCAAATGAGTAGGCTTTGAGTCTAATCGGTTGAAAGTCTTAAGAGAAAAAGACTGAGTTTCAACCAGTTAGTATTATGCAAATATCCCAAAAATCAAAAAAATCTGAAATCCTAGGCTTTGCTCAATTGTTCCTGTCCCCTCCCCTGCCAACCACCTTCCATTCTCTTCAGTTTTGTGGCTTTATTCCTTTTTTTCTTTTCTTTTCCTTTTTTTTTTTCTTTTTTTCTTTTTTTAGACAGAATCGCTCTGTTGCCCTGGCTAACATGCCATGACACCATCATAGCGCATAACAACCTCAAACTCCTGGGCTCAAGCAATCCTCCTGCCTCAGCCTATTAGCTGGGACTCTATTAGCTGGGACTCTCTATTAGCTGGGACTAATAGGTGCCCACCACCATGCCCAGCGAATTTTTCTATTTTTAGTGGAGATGGGGTCTCACTCAAGCTCAGGCTGGTCTTAAACTCCTGAGCTCAAGAGGTCTTCCCACCTCAGCCTCCCAAAGTGCTAGAATTACAGATGGGAGCCACCTTGCCCAGCCCTTTTTTCTTTTCTTAACTCTTGATTTTAGTGGGACTTTAGGAGGAGAAGGAGATAAATGCATGTGGCTGAATTGAAGTCCTTCATAGTATCAGTAAACATTTTGATAATTTCCTGACAATCCTTTTTTTCTTTTTCTTTTTGAGCCAGAGTCTCACTTTGTCATCATCCTCCATAGAGTGCCACGGCATCACAGCAACCTCAAACTCTTGGGCTTAAGCGATTCTCTTGCCTCAGCCTCCCAAGTAG
>CAUYPK010046816.1:0-13314 GCA_963574355.1 Loris lydekkerianus
GAAGATGTTAACAGATGGAAAAACACATCATGCTTATGGCTGGGAAGAATCAACATTGTTAAAATGTCCATACTGCCCAAAGCAATATACAATTTTAATGCAATGCCTATTAAAGCTCCATTGTCATACTTTAAAGATCTTGAAAAATAATACTTTGTTTTATATGGAATCAGAAAAAACCTTGAATAGCCAAAACATTACTCAGCAATAAAAACAAAGCAGGAGGAATCACGCTACTGAGACCTGAGATTGTACTATAAATCAATAGTGATCAAAACAGCATGGTACTGGCACAAAAGCAGAGAAGTAGATGTCTGGAACAGAATAGAGGACCAAGAGATGGATCCAGCTACTTACCGTTATTTGATCTTTGGCAAGCCAATTAAAAATGTTCAGTGGGGAAAAGATTTTCTATTTAACAAATGGTGCTGCGTAAACTGGCTGGCAACCTGTAGAAGATTGAAACTAGACCCACACCTTTCACCATTAACTAAGATAGACTTTCACTGGATAAAAGATTTAAACTTAAGACATGAAACGATTAAAATACTTGAAGAAAGTGCAGGGAAAACTCTTGAAGGAATCGGCCTGGGTGAATATTTTATGAGGAGGACTCCCCAGGCAATTGAAACAGTATCCAAAATACACTACTAGGATTTGATCAAACTAAAAAGCTTCTGCACAGCCAAGAACATAATGAGTAAAGCAAGCAGATAGCCCTCCGAATTGGAGACAATATTTATACCTCCGATAAAGCTATAATCACCAGACGCCACCGTGAACTCAACTTTAGTAGCCAGAAAAGAACCCAGGACCCCATGTCAGGGTGGGCAAGGGACTTAAAGAGAAACTTCTCTAAAGAAGACAGACGCAAAGTCTACAAACACATGAAAAAAAGCTCATCATCCTTAATCATCAGAGAAATGCAAATCAAAATTACTTTGAAATATTACCTAATCCCAATAATAGTGTTTTTAAAAGTAGAATCAAGGGCAGCACCTGTGACTTAAATGAGTAGGGCGCCAGCCCCTTATACCAGAGGTGGCGGGTTAAAACCCGGCCCTGTCCAAAAACTGCAAAAAAGAACAAAAGTAGAATTCAATATTTTATAATTTCTTCAATAATATAAAAAATATTTAAACTTGATTTGAAAAGTTTTTCCTGGATATTTTTTAATGAATGTAGCATTTACAGATTTTCTTTTACTTAAAGTTTTTTTCTTTTAAACAAAAATTAAAATCCCTTAATGTTGCTGTACTAAAGTAGTCTTAGGAGAGTTTAATGCTTGTTCAGATGTCATAGAAGTGAAAAAATGCTGTCAACAAAGTAAATGTTAATTTCTGTGGCTCACACTGGCAATCCTAGCACTCTGGGAGGCTGGGTGAATTGCCCTGAGGTCACATGTTCATGACCAGCCTGAGCCAGATGGAAACCCTGTCTCTAAAAAAATACATAGCCAGGCATTGTAGCGGGTGCCTGTAGTCCCAGCTACTTTGGAGGGTGAGGCAAGAGAATCATATGAGCCCAAGAGTTTGAGGTTACTGTGAACTATGATGCCACAGCACTCTACCGAGGATGACAATGTAAGACTCTGTCTCAAAAATAAATACATACATACATACATACATACATACAAAAACAAAAACGAAACAAACATAAAACTCACCTCTCCAGGAGTTCCATTGTGCAGCCAGAGTGGGAGATTGCAGTTACATAGAACGCATTAAGCAGAAGAGAGTCATGGTTAATAGTGTGAGCTTTGGAGAGAGGCTTCCAAGGTTCAGATCCCAGATGTACTATTACCAACGGTGGAACCTTGGATGTTTACTTAAACTTCCTAAGCTTTGGTCTTCTTACCCATAAAAAATGGATAATAGTATTTAAATCATAGGTTTATTGGGAAAATTAGATAACACATATGAAGCGTGAGGCACTTTTCTTGCATATAGTAAATCTCAACAAATGCTAGTTGTAACGCTCTGGAATCCCGTCATCATCATCACTCTTTCCACTGCCCTTCCCTTTTGTCTGCGTGGCGCTTACTAAACTGCCGGCGGTGGGGAGGACATGCTGGGCGCCCCCTGGTGTCCAGATATTGATGTGCGCTGTTCTCTGAGCACACCCCGCCCCTTCCTGATTGTGCGCCAGGCTGCTGTCTCCTTCCCGCCTCAGCTCAGGCTGGTCCCCTGACGAAAGTCTCCCTGACACCGGCGTGAATTGTGTACATTCGCCGCTTATATTCCATTTGCTGCTGCAGATCCAGTGGAGACTCCTCCACCTTGCTGCGTGTCCCCCACAGCTGATCTGGATGGAATACATCAAAGACCTTCCTTCCTCTCTTGCTGATGAACGAGTTCAGCCAATGGGAAGCCTTGGTAGCAAATTCAAGAGGAGTAGAAGGAGAAGGTCTGGATATTTATTCTCCCATTTTACCCTTTTCTGGGGTGTCCTAGGACTGTGATGATCCAGGCACCCACAAATGTGGGTGAAAGACACAATCATAACCCTGAAAGACACAATCTCAAATGCCATAATCCAGAATGTTGAAATCCCGAAAGATCAAAATCCTTAAATTGTAAAATCCCCAAATCACAATCCTAAAAAATTAAAATCTCAAATGTTGAAATCCTGAAAGCTGAATTCTAGGGAATGGAACAGATTAGTGGGTGCTGGTTGCATACGCAATAGTTGCATCATATGATCTGCATCATGGTATGCAGAACTGTGATCTTGTTACTGTCTTTATTTGCATCTGGTGGAAAGTTCAGATGAGCAGATCGATTGTGCAGTATGGCAGGCAACAACATCTTCAATTTAAAATTGAGTTGTCTGCATTGGCATTTCCTCCAGCTGATGAAATTCCAGAATGTTTAATAAATTAAAGCTGCATTTCCTGAAGAAGACAATGAAGTTACTGACTGGTTAGAGAGTAATTACATGATTAGTAGAAGAAGAAGACACAGAAGGGGCATGGTGTCTTATGCCTGTAATCTTAGCATTTTGGGAAGCCAAGGTAGGAGGACTGCTTGAGGCCAGGCATTTGAAACAGCCCAAGCAAGAGCAAAACCCCATCTCTGCAAAAAATAAAAAAATTAGCCAGATGTGGTGGTGTGTGCTTGTAGTCCTAGCTACAGGACGCTGAGGTGGGAGGATTGCTTGAGCCTAGGAGTTTGATGCTGTAGTGAGTTATGGTGACACCACTGCACTCTAGTCTAGGAAAGCAAGAATCTAAAAAAAAAAAAAAAAGACAGCCTAGCATGTTGGCTCACACCTGTAATCCTAGCACTCTTGGAGGCTGAGGCAGGTGGATTGCCTGAACTTACAGGTTTGAGACCAGCCTGAGTGATACCTCCATCTCTAAAAATAGCCGGGTGTTGTGGCTGGCGCCCATCCTTCCAGCTACTCGGGAGACTGAGGCAAGAGGATCGCTTGAGCCCAAGAGTTTGAGTTTGCTGTGAACTATGACACCACAGAACTCTATCCAGGGCACAGAGTGAGACTCTGTCTTAAAAAAAAAAAAAAAAAAAAAAAAAGACATGCAATAGAACAGTGATGCTGTTGAATCATCAGTATTCCACTTTGTGAGTGGTCTATATGTGAATGCATGAAGAATACAGTTCTGTGTACCCCAAGCAACATAGAAGCATGGCACAGAAGACAGAAAAATTTAATAGTAAATGCTTGTGCATGTCACCCTCACCCTTAGAAAGTCCAGGGTGGGGTCTCAGGAGGCAGGAATGGAGAAGGGTAATTCCCTACCAAAGCGAATCCTCTCCTTATCCCTGCTGGGACCCTTGTCCCAACCCTGGTGTATCCCCAGTATTGGGCATTCAAATTCCCAGGCCCATCCCCATTTTTTGGGGGTGGGGGTGGGGGCATGGTTGCTAGGTCAAATATCAGAACTTCATGAAAGTTAATTTCAGGTAAGCAATGATCATGTTTTTAGGATCAGCATTTCTTGTGTGATACTTATGCTAAAAAAAAAAAACAACTGCTGCTTATCTGAAATTCACATTTAACTAAGTACCTGTATTTTTATTTGCTAAGTCTGGCTGTTCTACATCTCTCCAGACTTTTTTTCTGTAATTTCTGTTCCCACCCACACCTCCTCATGCTCACATTTTGGTACAGACACAATTCTTGAGGAAAAATAACCAGCACAGACTCTTTGATTTTCTTCTGACATTTAAGGAATTGTTGTGTCTTTGTGAACAGAATTGAAGCATGATACCAGGAAGCATCACAGATTTTGAAGCCACTTTCTAGATGTGGACTCTGGGCTTTCTCTACCTCCATTGCCAAGCCTTTAGAAAGAGGCTCTTGATTCCTACCCCTCCTGTCACACAGCAAATGTGCAATAAAGGGTGACTAAAATTTTACAGTCTGTATCTCTTAGGGACTCGGGGTGTACATATAGGGGCACAGGAAGAAGTCTTATTACTCCCTGTGAATAATAAATGTATAACACATAGAAATCCTCCAGAGGACTACATATGTTTTAGGAACTAAATAGACTGTGTGATATCCTGACCACTCTGCCCCCATGCATTATGTAACTTGTTGGAGAAAAGGCATTCATCATTTCCTCAGGAATTAACTCTTCCATTATCCTTTCCTGGTCAACCATGTCCTTCATGTTCAGGGAAGTTTTAGGGAGAAGGTGGAAAAAGGAGAAACAACTAATGTCAATTCTATGTGCAGCCACATGCTGTGCACTTGGCGTACATTTTCTCAAGTTAGTCCCCAAACAACGCCATGAAACAGAAATTATCAGCTCTGATTTATGCACAGGGTGTTAGGACTCAGTGAGGTTAAGTACTTTGAGGAGTGGAGATGGGATCTAAATGCAGTGCGCCTCAGGGGAGAACATTAATTCCAAAGGAAGGGCAGCAGGCTCTCCTGGTCTAGACTGTGATGGTCAGGGGAGGGCCCAGGTGTCAAAGCCACAGGATGGGGCTGCTGGCCTGTGGTGTTGATCCAGGATGAAAAGTGTTATATCATCTCTTGAATTGAAAGTGATCTTGGGAGCCCTCCGAGGACCAACATCCCGTTTCCCTATGCCCTTTTCCTAAAGAAGAAGAAAGCAGGCCCACAGATGGTGAATGCGATGTCCTTTATTCTGCTTGATGACCTGCAGCCTCGTTGAGGTGAGAATGGGCACCCTGAGGGGATGCACGTGTGGGCTGCCCCCTCCTCTTGGTCAGTTGGAAGCACTTAAAAAGAAGGATGGATGTTTTTTCATACTTCTGCAGAAAGAAGGGAGACTTCACATGGGTCTGAAAAGCCTCCACTGAAGGTGAAGGCAGGTCTCAGTGTCTGTGGTCTCTAGTCTCCTCTGCCTCTTTCTGTCACTCTTTAGTCTGAATGGGTTATGTGAGATTCCTAGAAAATAAAAAGTTCCTGAATCATCAAGATGATTGGAATATACAAAAATTTCATATAGAAAACAGCATTTGATATTTCTTCTTGTGGTAGAAATGGGGTAGTCACAATCATAATCGATTGCTGAATTGGTTTTCAGGTAATAGCACGGTCGGCTCTAATTGACTCTGAGGTCAGCAGAGGCAGAAACTTCACATGCTGTTTTCTCTTCTACATTCCCAGCACTTAGCACAATCAATTTACTCATACATTCAATATTTACAGAACAAATATTACAGAGCAAATATTTACCTGCCTGTCAGTGTGCTAGATGTGATAAGAAATAGGACTTGATCTATTTTATATACAAAGAAAATTAGGACTTGGTCACTGCCCCATGAAAATACATAGACATGGGCAGCGCCTGTGGCTCACTAGTTAGGGTGCCAGCCCCCTATACTGAGGGTGGTGGGTTCAAACCCAGCCCCAGCCAAACTGCAACAAAAAAATTTTGTGGCAGGTGCCTGAAGTCCCAGCTACTTGGGAGGCTGAGGCAAGAGAATCTCCTAAGCCCAGGAGTTGGAGGTTGCTGTGAGCTGTAATGCCATGACACTCTACCAAAGATAAAGTGAGACTCTGTCTCTAAACAAAAAAGAAAGAAAGAAAGGAAGAAAGGAAGGAAGGAAGAAAAAAAGAAAGAAAGAAAGAAAGAAAATACATAGACATGAACTAGTGGTGTCTTCATGGGGGGAAAATGTTCTCAGATAGAAAGAGGAGAGGGTGAAAGGAGGGAGGAAAAGACCAGGAGGTGTCCCAACTGTGATGCCTGCTATCAGCAGGTGGAGAGGAGAGAGAAGAAGAGGATGGGTAGGAGAGGGAAGGACCCTGTTTCTGAAGAATGGAATGCACGAAACAGAGTGAGAAGAGAGGAACCTGCAAAACTAAGCTGAGGTCACATTATTAATGGCTTTGTAGATTCAACTGGAGAGCTGAGGCTTTTTCAGGCCAAGAAAGGGAGCAACGGTTTCCTCACTGAGAAAATGAGCAGGTCATATTTGGTCTTAGGGATAAAGTAGTGTGTGGCGAGTGTGTGAGAAGACCGGGATGAGAAGGTGACTCCCCAGAGCTGGTGACAGAGGACAAGGGCTAGAGGAAGGCAGTGCCAGTAGGGACAGCAGAAGGTCTGGATATGAGAGACATTTCTAAGGCAGAATGGGCAGAGCTGCTTGTGTCTGCGGTCGAAATGTGGGAATAAGTGGAGGTTGGCGCTTGGTTTTCTAGCTTGGAAGACGGGATTGGTGGGAGAGAGGGAGTAAAGGAGTCAGAGTGACTTGGGGTACATTAAATAGTCAGTGTCTTATTAGGAAATATGGATTCTCTTAGAGGAGAAGCCGGGGCCTGGGATTTCAATTCAATGGAAGACACAAGTTCAGCCGTGGAGCCATGAGGAGCACTCATATTTAAAGAAAAGGCAGGAAGAGAGTTAAGAAGATTGAGAAAGGATAGTCAGAAATGTGACAAGAAGAAGAAAATGGTGTCCTCAAGGCCCCAGGAGGTGGCAAATGCATCAGAGGTTCAGATTCTGAGCTTACATGGCCTTTTCTAAGGAAGTTGGTCTAAGGACTGGAAGGGGCAGAAGTTGTGGTGGCCACCCAGACATGTCCTTATGCTAATCCCTACAACCAGTGTCCATGTTATCTTATACAGCAAAATGAATTTAATGGATGGAATTAAGGTTAAGGACCTTAAAACATTATTCTGGATTATTTGGGTGGGCTCTTAAAAGGGGCATTGAGAGGCAGAAGAGGAAACCAGAGAGACTGATGATAGAAGAGGCAAGAGAAATTTGAAGGATAACAGGGACCTGACCCACCACTGCTGGCTTTACCAATGGATGAAGGTGGTCCTGAGCCAAAGAATGCAGGTGGCTACTAAGAAGTGGAAACAGCCATCAGCTGGCAGCCATCCAGAAGATGAGACCCCAGTCCCACAACTGCAAGGACTGAATTCTGTCAACATTCTGGATAAGCAAGGAAACAGATCCTCTCCTACAGCCTCCAGGAAGGAACACAGCCCTCCTGACACCTCACTGGTATCAGCCCAGTGAGTTCCAGGTCAGACTTCTGATCTAAAGAACTATAAAATAATTTTGTGTTGTTTTAAGCTACTAATTTCTGGTCACTTCATATAGTAGTAATAGAAAATTAATACAGGGACTAAGGTAGGCCAGGTTCCTTTCCTGGATCCTCTTCCTTGGCCTTTGAATCTATGGTTGGGACCCCTCTCCCTCACCTCCCTATTTTCGTCCAAGCTAGACCTGGGATCCAAATTTCAGGGGGAAAGGAAAAAATTAAAGATAGCAATTTGTTGGATTGTGAGCCCATCTTACCTCCAAGCTTTGGTTGACCTATAGTGTTATAAAAAAACTAAATTTCCCATTTCCTTCCTTCCTTCCTTCCTTCCTTCCTTCCTTCCTTCCTTCCTTCCTTCCTCCCTTCCTTCTTTCCTTCGTTCCTTCTTTCCTTCCTTCCTTCTATCCTTCTCTTCTCCTTCCCTCTCTCCCTCCCTTCCTTTTCTTTGTTTTTCTAAGTAGTTGCTCTGACATCAGGGTTGGCTGGCTAGAGCTGACTGTCACTGATCCCTTAGAGACAGGTTCTCCATTTCACCGCAGTCTCTCCCACTCCCTGCTGTCTTTCAAAGGCTGCTTTACTCATTATTTTCCTGTGTTCTATAGGTGACTGACCCTGACACTAGTCTGAAGCTGGCATGGGAACATGTTAGATCTGGGATCTCTACAGGGAGAAACCAAAAACTGCAATCAACAAGACTCAATAAAAGATCTGAATTTTTTCTAATTCAGGGCATTCCTGGTATTATGAAACCTTTTGAAAAACATGCTTGTGTGTGCTCACACATCACCATGTAAGTATACCCATGGGTGAATGTGGAGAGAGAGATAATTTTAAAATGGAAAGATGGGGCAAAGATCTCAGTGGCAAATGAATCAGTTCGACTCTGTTCCTTATGTGGGGCCAATCTACACCAGCACTACATCTTGTGGCCCTGAGTCAGTGTTTTACTGCACCCTCACAGATCACCTTACTTATGGCCTAAGAAGTAACATCCTCTCTGGTTCCATGCATGGGGCTCTTGAGTTATTTCCTTTCTCATTAAGTTCTTTCCTAGTACCTCAATTCCAGTAACTGGGCTCTTCTCCATTATTTTCCAGGGATCTTGCCTTAATTCTGTCCCTGATTTTTAGGGACTGAGTCTGTTTCACATCCACTCTTCCATCTATTAATGGAAGCTCTGTTCTGAAGTGCTAGCTAGGGGAGGGCCTTCCTTACACTGAACACTTGCCGTTCTGGACCTTCTCCCAGGAGCCCAAGAGCCTCTCCACAGCCTGCCTGCCTTCCTTCCTTCCTTCCTTCCTTCCTTCCTTCCTTCCTTCCTTCCTTCCTTCCTTCCGTGTCATGTCTGCCTACAGTTCTCCTGGATCTTCTGCACTCACAGCCCCACCAGATAATCTCTCAGAACCAGCTGGTCATGAACCCTGTTCTGACATTAGAACCTTTTTCATCCCTGTAAAAAGTCTAGGAAATAAAGGCTATCAGCGTTAACAGGAAACTCTGGCTGGGAATTTGAAAGGTTTCTCCCATAAGCTTTCTGGTCCTTCCTTATTCTATAACCCAGAAAAATGATGACCAACATCCCTCAATTATCTCAAGTAGGATACTCACTGAGGAAATTCTGTCATTTTACTCCTGATTTTTTTAAAGGACAGAAAATGGGCTTACATTAGTTAAAAGTACGACAATGATTTGGGCCTTTAGGTCAGATAAAGAATCCCTTTATCTACAAGTTGGCAAATGAACAAAACTCTAGGGAAGAACCATTCCTTTTGTGCATGAAAAATTTACATAGGTAGTTACCATAGAACAAGAACAGGACAAAGAATAAGAAGTGTTCTAGTCCAGACTCTGTCATTTACTGCCTACAGATCTTTGGAAAGTCATGTACCTTTTCTGTATGTTCACTGGCTTAAAAATAAATGATTTCTGACCTGGCTGCACACAGAGTTGTAGCGAGGATATACTGAGACAATAGATATGAGTCAATATCCAAATGGGAGAACCTAGCACGAAAGACCCCTCTGTCACTGCTGCTAATAGTAGCACCTGGCTCCCTCCAGGGTTCAAAGACATCTACATTCATCTTTTATGGGAGTCTTCAGCAACTTGAGCTAGGATTTGCACAAGGCAGCCACAGAGTGAGACCTGGAGACCAGATCTCCTGAACCAAACCTCTGTGGAAAGACCATCTGTGACAGAACACCCAAGTTCAAGGAGGGCAGAAGTTCTTCCTTTCATCCTCTGCCCATGTCTTACCCATTGTAGTCTGGTCTTCCCTTATCTGGGCTGTCACCCCGCGCCCCTTTTTGATCTTTCCAGAGGAAGATGGTGCCAGGACATTTCGTTTCTGTCAAGATTAGGAGGCTTCTGAAAGATGATTTGCCTCTGGTGGGGGCCTGACTTGATTACCTCTTCTTTTTGTTGCTGGGAACTTTTTGTCTGAAGGGAGAAAGAATAGCCAGTTATCACAGTGACCATGAGGTCTTTAAGGCTGCACTCTCTGCTGGTTTGCTGCTATCATTTCCTTTAGGGATAACAGCCAAAATTGAAACGTTTTGCCTTGAGGACATGGCTTCTCACATTCTTAATCTCACCTCTTCCCCAAGAGCTTGTAACATCTGAAGCCATGCATTGCTCTCCAGTGTGAAGAGCTTCCAAGAATCTGCTTTGTCTTCTAGGTACTAGCACTGGCAAATGATACCTGGTCAGCTCCAAATCTTTGTTGGAAGGACAGGTCTGCAGGCAGGTCTGAGAAGGTGGACGGTTGATGAAGAAACAGGCCTACCATTCTCAGAGGCTGCTGTTTTTAACCTTGGCCTTCAAACAACTCTTTGGCACTCCTCAGCTGTAGTTTCCATGACCCCTGGAGATTCTTCTAGAGCTCTAACTTAGGATCAGTCTCACTTCAATGCTTGTGCAGAAATGAGTTGAGCTGAATGAGATTTGACAGTCTCAAATCCCTTCTGTTTTTACTGTCAATATCCTGCCAAATAGAAGAACAGCTCCTCTTTCTCATCTTGCACATCTTACCCTGAAGTGTTGGAGTATTTGGGAAACTGGTAATAAAAATCATCTGGGGTACTCTTCTACCAGCAATAGTGTCCTACTAGAAAGTGGCTAGGGGCTCCAGCTTCCTAAAAGTGCCTGTCCTAGTTGGAGGTGAGCAAAGACCTTTCCAGAGAAACCCCTCCCTAATTCCCCCAACTGCAGGTCCCTTGAGAGGCAGCAACCACCTCTATTTCTTGGTTCTACATGCCGAGGAGAGTCAGGATGTGTAGCTAGGTCCTGGGAAGTTTATCCCGTCTCCCATGGTGCGCTTGAACATAGCAGCTTTGAATTGAAGACGAGGAATTCTGGCTCATGCCTACCCCAGGACAGGACACATCTGCACGGTGGATAGTGTGAGTCCTGAATGGGTAAGGTTGCTTGATGAAGCTAAAGACAAATACAGAGAAAAACTGCATCAGAACTCATGACACAGAGAGTCACTGGAGGACCCTTCGCCTAAGAAAGACCATCCCAGGTGGTCTTCCAGGGTCACCTCAAAGAAAGGGATTAGGAAAGGGGAGGCAAAGCAGCAATGCCCCAGGGATGTTTGGGAGACCCAGTTTGTATGTCACAGTTAATTTTTTGTCCCAGGAACCTATCACCTGGATCCAAAGGCCATAATGCCAACCACATGGACCAAAGGAAGTAAAATAAAGAGATTAGTCCAGAAGAACACTAGAATCACAGTCTTTAGGGCTGTTTTGACCCTATAGATCATGGGCAATGTTCCATAGGGAACTTCTCCATTAGGTAACAAGGAAACATATATAAAAGGATAGGTCAGTTAAGTTGTTGTTTTATGCCTACAAGAAGCAGAAAAGCCCAACATCTTCCCCAAGTAAAAGTTGACAATTGGAGTAGAAAGGAAAGGTTTATTGGGAGAGACTATGTGGACAGAAAGTCAGGGTTATTACTAGGGAGTTGACTTTTTTTTTTTTTAGACAGAGTCTCAGTATGTCACCCTGGGTAGAGTGCCATGGCATCACAGCTCATAGCAACTTCTAACTCTTGGGCTTAAGTGATTCTTTTGCCTCAGCCTCCCAAGTAGCTGAGACTACAGGTGCCCACAACAATGCCTGGCTATTATTTTTTTGTTGTTGTAGTTGTCATTGTTGTTTGGCAGGCCTTGGCCAGGTTCAAACTCGTCAGCCCTGGTATGTGGCCAGCACCCTAACCGCTGAGTTGGAGTTGACTTTTTGGTGCTGAAAATTGGAAAGAAAAAGAATAATATGGGCTCAATATGAGAGTGTGGAATTACAGGGTTTGTTATAGAGATGAGATCAGTGGCAGGAACCTCCAGGAAGCAGGAGGTATGGGGTGATACTCTTTAAGCCAGCAGCTAGTCTCCATGTGAGGGGGGAAGTAAAAACTGAGACATTATGATGGTCTCTTAATAAAAATCATATCATGCCTGAAAAGGATAGAGGAGTCAGCAGATATGAAGCTTAAGGCACCTGCCATCCAAGGGCTGTAAAAGAATCAAGAAGATATAATTATTCCAATGAGAGCTGCACACAGAGCTCTGGAAAAAGGTCAGGAGACCCACTTTTCACCCTATCTCTGCCATCACAAACTATGTGATCTTGAGCAAGTCACTTCACATTTGGGGTGTCATAGTCTCCTCACAGTCAATAAGGAGATTAGCCAAGCTGGCCTTTGAGTAGTGGACTTCTGCTATCTGTGGGGATCTAACTCCAACTCACAATTTTGGACTGAATTTGTCGTTACTTCTCGATGTTGAGGCCGTAACCATTCAATACCTCTTAGCAAGGTGAACCTTAAGGTGGCTTGGTCTTCTTTTCCTGGGGAAAGAAGAAGGAGAACATTAAAAAAATCTTTGCAGCTACTCCTGATGAAACCTTTCTAAGTGAGCCAGAAAGTTCTTGTGTAACATGTCTTAGATTCTAGGATGTCAGTAATAGAACATTACCTAAATCCAAACCTTTGTATCTGAGATACCATGGTTTGAATGTGCCCTATACTTATGTTGAAATTTAATTGCCAAAGAGATGGTATTAAAAGGTGGAACTATTATGAGATGAGGAGGTTGTGAGGGCTCTGCTCTCATGAATGGATTATTATTATGATTAGGAGTGGCTTCATTACTGTGAGAGTGGGTTGTCATAAAGGCAAGTTTGGCCCTTTCTTGCTGTCCCACTGGCACTCTCTTGCCCTTCCACCTTCCACCAGGGATGATGTAGCATGAGGGCCCTCTCTAGATGTTGTTGCCATGCTTTTGGACTTCCCAGTCTCTAGAACCATGAGCCAAATAAATTCCTTTTTTAATAAACTACCCAGTATCAGGTATTCTGTCATAGCAACTCAAAATAGATTGAAGGGTCTGAAGCTGAGAGAGGTAATCACCATGCTTGAAGTCCCTCAGCTCATACTTGGCGACTCTCCAGACCTAGAATACGGAGCCCTTAATTCATAGCATCCTGTTACTCTCTTTCTGACATCAGGAAAAAAAGGTGAATTTCTTTCCCTGGAGCTCAGCTATAAGAACGTCATTAAATCCCACCATTTAAAAATCATGTATTTTATAGTGTTAATTGAAAACATAAAACAATTGGATATAAAGTACTGCTTTAATGTGATAAATAGATATTTCTACACATGTATAATTTTTATAAAAGCATAGAAAAAACTTAGAAATAAAGATGAAAGTGTTAATAGAGTTACCTCTGGATGGTGTAATTATGAGGAATTTATATATATTTATTATCTATATTCTATGTATATATTACATAATTAGTATATCTATAAAAAATTA
>CAUYPK010046817.1:0-22133 GCA_963574355.1 Loris lydekkerianus
ATCCAAAGCAATAACAAAGCCAGGCTTGGTTGCTCTCACTCCTGATTTAGGACCTTAGCAAGAGCAAGAAGCGAGCGAATGAATCTTTCCCCTGGAGAGGTGTGGCTAAAGTATCTCAGGAATGGAAAAAAATATATCCAATGTATTCAGTACTACTATGAAACCAATCTATAATCACTCACACTTTCATATGAAAGATGAATCACAACTATAGCCCAGGATGAAGGAGGGAAGGGAAGGGGGAAGAAAAGGGAGGGCACTGAGTCGATAGAGGGAGGGTTAGTAGGGGGCCCACACCTATGGAGCATATTGCAAGTACAAGTTGGATCTATCAGGTGTAGAACACAAATGTCTTAACACTAATTGGGTAAATGAGGTGAAGGCTATGTTAATTAGTAGGATGTAAGCACTCCAATTTGTACAAATAATCAACACATTGAATCCCACAATGGCATAAATGTGTTCATGATCTATGTACAAATGACTTAATAAAAAAAAAGAAAGGCAAACTTTCCTCTAAAATTTTGAACATAAGAAAATAAAAGGAAGCTTTTTTTTTTGATGCCTATTAACATATTTCACTGTCCCCGCCCCTAATGTCAGAGCCATCATTGTAAATACAAAAGGAAGACCCTTGCTTTGGGATTGGTAGAGCTTTACAGAGGATAACTAGTACTCCAGGTGACAGCAGCCTCCCATCACAGCAGAAGCATGCAAAGATGCAGGAGTGAACTGTCTTGCTCTCAGAGTTCTCTGCACCTGTCTCCTCTGGCTGGGATTGTCCTGTTGCATCTAGAGCAACCCTGTGTGAGAGCCTCCAAGGTTGTGCCTCAGTCTCTCATAGGGCTCAAACGCTAATCCTCAGTAGATTTTAAACAGCAGGCCCTCTACTGTTAGTCATGCTGATCAATTTTAATTGAAAAGGTGAAAGCACTCATTTTGCACAGTATGGCACAAGGTGCATCTACCAATAGAGCCGCTAGCAGGGAAGCCAGAGCATTTCCTGCGTGTTCCTCTCCTAACAGGCCTGTCCTCATTTGATGAAGTCCCCTTTCTGAGGGGCACACACATCGGGTGGAGAGGGAGGAAAGGGGTCAATGGCCTGCAAGTTGGAACAATCAGGTCACCCCTGCTTGTCAACTTAGGGAAGGATGTCACAGCTCTACGGCATTTCCTGTCGCATCTCTTAGAACAAATCAAGTTTTTGAACATGGTTTTATTGTGCCTTACTAATAACGCTTACTACTTACTAAACAGGGAGGCTAAGAATTCTCCAATTCTCCCTTTTCTTCCTGGTAATGGGTTTTATCCCTGGACCCATATGGCCCATGCCTACATCCAACATTACTCCCTTACCATGCTCTGGCTGGTTGATATTTCTGAAACTTATCTCTTTCCTTCTTTCCTCACCTCTTTCCCTCTCCACCTTCATGGCCTTGGAACTTGCAGTTCTCTTAGCCTAGAAAGTTTTCCGAATATCTTTGGCTAGCTCATCCCTTATTTTTCTGTTCTTTGCTCAAATATCATCTTTTCAGAGAGGACTATCCGGACTACCTAGTTTAAAATCATCCCTCAACTCAGCATCACTCATGACCATATATCCCTGTTATTTTCACTCATGCCATTTTTCACGGACTAGAATTGTCTAGTTTATTTATTCAGTTGACTTGTCCGTCTTCCTTCCTCGTTTGGGAGAGTTTATGTGTCTTCTATTCCACTGTGGCGCCAGTGCCAGAAATATGTCTTGCATGTATAGTTCTTCATCCAACATTTGTGGCAAAACAAATCTGCAAGTGTATATAATTATTATCACTGAATAAATTAGCAAATTGCATTTTGGAGAAGGCAACTAGCTTGCCTATTACTATAACATGGCAGTCAAAGCATTAGAACCCAAGTGTGCCTAGACTCGATTCTAGATGTACAAGCTGATTACCTCTTTTTTCCTCCTGGAAATTTAATTCATTCATGTAGCTTCTTTGCTGAAAAAACTGGATCAACAGCTAATCATTTATCTAGACAGTTTGTTCCAGAATTCTCAGAGCTCTAGCTGAACAAGTTTTGTTTTTTCCTTCTTTGATTTGGCATTTTGAAAAATAAATAAGCAAAATGAATTTTAAATCAAGAAACAAAAATCATTCTCTGCTCCTGACTTTTGCTTTTGGGATTTGTAAAACCCAAACTATTTCTGTTCCTGTTGCTATTTTCTTTTTAATAGCAGCTTTATTGACATGGAATTCATATACCATAAAATTTACCATTTTTCAATGGTATATTTACAGTATATTTACAGAGTTTTGCAACCATCACTACTATCTAACATTTTCATCACCCCCAAAAGAAACTGTTAGCCCATTAGCAGTCCTTCCCGGCTTGCCTTTCTCCCCAGTCCCTGGAATCCCCTAATCTCTTTCTGACTCAATTTTAGACATTGTAAATGGAATCATACAATATGTGCCTCTTGTACCGAGCTTCTTTCATGTAGCATGTTTTCAAGGTCTATCCATCTTGTAATATGTCAATATTTCATTCCTTTTGTAAGACCAAATGAGATTTCATATACTACATTTTGTTTAGCCATTAATCAGTTGTTGCACATTTGGATTATTTCCACTTTTTGGCTTTCATGGCTAATGCCACTATAGACATTTGTGCACATATTTATGTATTGACAAATGTTTATTATTCCCTTGGGCATATACCTAGAACTAGATTGCTGGGTCATATATAACTCTATGTTTAACTTCAAAAAAAAATTGCTAAACAGTGATGCTATTTTATATTCCCATTAACAATACAGTAGACCCTCCATAGTTGACCACTTTCCTACATTGACCACCTCCTTAAGTTGACCTGATTTTCATAGACTGGACATGCACCACATGTACTAGTAATCCTAGTTCCTTATGTTGACCTTTGTATATTCACAGTTTATTATAGTCCTTTGGGTGATTAATTTACAGAAGTTCTACTGATATATGAAAATTCCAATATTTTACACCCTCACCAGTGTTTGTTATTGCCCGTCTCTTTGGTTATCACCATTCTCATGAATTTGAAGAGTTATTGCATGGTTTTGATTGGTGTTTCCCTAAGGATGAATGAGGTTGAGCATCTTTTTTAGGTGTTTATTTGCTGTTTGTATATCTTCTTTGGAGAAATCTCTATTCAAATCCTTTGCATATTTAAAGACTCGGTTATTTGTCTTTTTTTCTGTGAGTTTTAAGACTTCTTTGTATACCTAAAATATAAGTTTCATATCAGCTATATGATTTGCAGATATTTTCTCCCATTATATAGATTGCTTTTTTAAAAATAGACTTTAATTTTTAAGCAGTTTTAGGTTCACAAAAGAATATACCTTCTGTCACATGCACAGCTTCTCCCATTTTTAACATCTTACACCAGAGTGGTATACTTTTTTACAACTGATAAACCTCCTCCCCCCAAAGTCCATTATTATGGTGGTGTATATTTCTGTGGATTTTCATAAATATATAGATAACTCATTGTAGTTTCATATGGAGTAATTGCATTGCCCTAAGAAACTTCTGTGCTCTGCCTATTTTTCTCTACCTTCTTGATGACCTCTTGCAACACTGAATTTTTGTTCCCTCCATAGTTTTGCCTTTTCAGAATGTCATAGTTGGAATCAGAGTATGTAGCCTTTTCCAATTGGCCTTTTTCACTTAGTCAGTAATATGCTAAGTTTTCTACATATTTTTTCTGGCTTGATAGCTGATTTATGTTTATTTCTGAATAATATTTCCCTGCAGAGTTTACTTATTGATTCATCTATTGAAGGACATCTTGGTTGCTTCCAAGTTTGGGTAATAATGAAATATTAATAAAAATATTTATAGTAATAAAACTACTATAAACATTTATGTGCAGGTTTTTGGGTGGACGTGTTTTCAGACTCTTTGGACAAATGTCAAGGAGTGCAATTTCCAAATTGTATGATGAAGAGCCTATTTTGTTTTGTAAAAAACTGCCAAACTCTCTTCCTAAGTGGTCGTAGCTTTTTGCATTCCCACTAGCAATGAATAACAGCTCTTGTTTCGCATCCTTGCTTTAGTGCCAGTGTTCTGGATTGGGCCATCTTAATATCCATGTAGTGGTATCTCATTTTTAGTTGGCATTTCTCTGATGACATGTGCTATGGGATATCTTTTCATATCTTTATCTGCCACCCACCTGTGTATTTTCTTTGGTAAAGTATCTGTTAAGGTCTTTAGCTCATTTTTGAATCAGATTTTTTTTTTAATTGTTGAATTTAAAGAGTTTTTTGCATATTTTGAATGATAGACCTTTTTCAAATATGTATTTTGCAAATATTTTCTCCTCACCTGTGACTTATCTTCTTGTTCCCTTAATAGTGTCTTTTATACATAGTTTATATATACATCATTGGTTTTTCAAGTTATATCTTAGGTTGGATTCTACTAGAAGATTCTAAGACCAAGATCTGACTGGGTGCAGTAGCTCATGCCTGTAATCTTAGAACTCTGGGAGGTTGAGGAGGGTTGATTGCTGGAGCTCAGGAGTTTGAGACCAGTTTGAGCAAGACTGAGACCCCATTTCTACTAAAGACAGAAAAACTAGCTGTGTGTGGTGGTATAGACCTGTATTCCCAGTTAGTTGGGAGGCTGATGCAACAGAATCTCTTGACCCCAAGAGTTTGAGGTTGCTGTGAGCTATGATAATTCCACAGCACTCTACCCAGAACAACAGAGTGAGACTGTCTCAAAATAATAATAAGATGTAAGTGCAAGACACTTACCTGGGAGATACAGGAAAGAAATATTGCTGGAGAATGGGGAAAGGACATATGGAAGGGAAGGCAGAAAATACGAATGTGTTATCAAGTCACATTTCAGCTGCTGTCTTTGGTAGATGAGGAGAAACACTAAGAAAATCAAGACCTATTTTTCTAAGACATGCTGATGAGAGAGCTGTGATATTTTATACAACTCCTGGTCATCATTGGTTGAGGCTTACTCCTGAGTGTATTAACTAGCTTGTACTCCCACGGTGTTGGGTATGTGAGATGAGTGGTTTTCTGCAGTTCATAAGGAAACAGGCAAGGAATGTAGATTTGAAAGTGAGAAGACTGGAGCACATTAAAACAAAAAGGTTAGGAGGATCTGGGAAAGGCATTGACAGTGTCTGTTTGTAGACAAAGGAATGGTTCTTTTTCTCAGTACATGCTTAAAATCCAGGGCCTACCTATACAAGTTCAGCCTTTTCCCCAAACTTCACCTCCGAGGCAGCCAGAAGGACTATGAAGCAGGAGAATAATGCCAAGATATTACATTCATGGTAATATACCATTCTGAGCTGATTTGCTAGACTAGTGGTTGTCAACCTTCCTAATGCCATGACCCTTTAATACAGTTACTATGGGTCACAACCCACATGTTGAGAACCTGTGTGCTAGAGAAATGTTAATTGTATGCAATACAGCACAAGGGGGAGACACCCTTATATTTAAGGTCACTGTTTTAGTCAGGAGTCTTAGGTCGCAAGCGACGAAAAGTAAATTTGCCTAAAGAAAAGAGAACTGCATGGGCTCAGGTAATCAAATGATAGAAAGAGCAAAGGGAACCTGGGCTATGGGACACCGGGAACTAGGGCCCCAGTTATGACTATGATTCTCTGCAATGTGGCTTTTTAAAATCTTCAGCTCTTCTAAACAGGAGGATCATGACTTGCTGCTACTTTGGGCTCCCTTCCTTTTAGCTACCCAATTAGGGAGAAATAAGCACTTCCCTGACAACTACAATTTAAAACATTCCCTGGGAACAATCCAATTTGGCCTATTTTGATTACATATCCTGTGCTAACCATTCTGTTCAGAGGGATGCTGTTCGGCCTTAGTTTACGGTTCCATCTCTGTGACCAGAGGGTAAATCTCTCACCCAGGAGAAGAAAAGAAGTAAGGCTGGGCAGTTGAAACAACTGGTAGAAAAACTCCTTGATACCTGGGGGCAAAAATTCAAGGATTACACAGAAATAGACAGACACAAACGTCCCTCTGATCCCTGAGTCCTTTGTGCCCCATTGGGGTAGCTCAGCAATGTCAGTTCACCTTGGGCAACTATTTCAAGGGCTTGTGTGAGACCCTGCACCGTGTAGCACCCACACTTTCCTGGATGTGTCGTATCAAACCCCAGCTCCAGTCAGGTTATGTCATGCTATGGAACAACTAATTTGTTTGTTGATATGATTACAAGGGAGTCACAAAAATTTTGAACCCGTCTTACCTATTTTTACCTTTATTAAATTCCTCAGATATTAGCCTATTGGAAAACTTACAAATTTCAGTACTGCCTAATTACCAAGAGCAATTCAGTTTTGTTCTAGAAACCTGGGAGTGGTATCACATATGAAATAATAATAAGTCCTTAAGCAAAGATGATGTGAGAAAGAGTTAATAATGCTTTGAAAACTCTGAAGGGTTCCTTTAGCATTTCTAAATAATTATTTATCATTCATGAATCTCAGAAGTCCACCATATTGCAAAAAATTCCACCATTCTTTTCTGGTAAGAGGAAGTGCAGTCTAAATGGGTCTCCCCAAATTCATACATTAAAACACACTTTCCATGTGATAGTATTAAAAGATAATATCCATAATTGGGGATGTGAGGGCTATGCCATAATGAAAGAGATTAGTGCCCTTATAAAACAAGCCCAGAGTAATTTACTTATTGCTTCCAGTATGTGGGGACACAGCAAGAATCTGTGATTCCATGAACCAGCAAGGGGACTCTCACTAGACAACAAATGTGCCCATACCTTTGTGATGAGAACCATGAGAAATGAATTCCTGTCCTTTATAAGCCACTTGGTTTATGATATCTTATAATAACAGCCCAAACAGACCAAGACTATTCTTATGAGGGAGAAATCCCAAGTAAGAAAAAGAAAATAGGAACGTTACAACTACATTTCCTAGTGATGTGAAAAACATGGCAAGTAGTTACATGTTAATTTAGGCTATCGCCTTTCATGAGGACTTCAGGAGACTGAGATCTGCTGTCTTCAGTTTTAGAAATGAACATTAATGATAAAAGAGCCACTTATTTAAAAATTTAAGTAGATATTCATTTTAATTATAATACATATTAAATATTGGATATGAAAATGGCTTTTTAAAATTTCTTTGGTAGCTGCTGCTTAAATGAATAGGTCCCTATGCAGAAGAAAACAACATCTGGCATAGTCCCTCCCCAGGGCTGAAGATCAAGCATACACTCAGCTGGAAGTCTTCTGTGATCCCAACACATCCACGGCATGGAGCAGGTGGGACGGAGCCCCTTCCAGAGTTGCCTGGTGGGTCACTCTACAGATCTTAGCAGCTGCCAGAGGACAAATCAATCTGGTTCTACTCTTCCGAAAAGGGGCTAGTGTCCTGGTTCAAAACAAGAATGGTTTGAAATTCAGCAAAGGATTTGGTGAATTATTAGATGGAACCTCAGAATTGCTTGTAGAGGTTCTTGCTGATCTTGCTGAAAAGATGAAATATTCAACCCATGCAGAGACCTGGAATTGGCCCAGGTATACCATCCTAAGTAATAACTATGCCCTGCCCTGCCCTGACTTTTAGGAGTGGTTAAAGAAGTACTGGGATACAAGATTTCAGCTGTTTCCTCCCTTACACATGCATATGCACACTCTCACACACATGCACTCACACGCAACACACACACACATGCACACAGGCACACACATGAGCACACATGTACACAGGCACACAACATGCACACATGCACAATTTTCAGGGTCCCCTCTTTATTTCTGCTTCATTATGGCATTTTCTCCCTTCTCTCAGTTATCTGGTACTTTACCTTTTGCCTCCAGATTCCTCAGCTAGTAGAATACAGCAGCTTTCATCAGCAAATCCACTCACACTTACATTCAAAAGGAAGAGGACAGAGAGAAAGAGAGAGATAGAGTTTCCCTTTTATGATATATAAAAGGGTATCGTAGAGCAAATTTTATTTAGTTGTGTTTTTTAATTTCTTCTTTTTTTTTGAAAAAATGTTTATAGATCCTGCTTGAAGTCAAGATTCCACAGTAACTGTTTATCTAACATTCCGCTGAAGTGGAAGGATAGACTAAAGACTACCAACATTCATTTTACAGATGGATTTTATTAATCAGTGAAATGTCCATGAAATCCACTTTAAAAATTTGGGAAAATTCACCCCTAGGTGTTTATAAAATAAAACCTCACAGCTACTATGGCCCACCTTCCCTGAAGGTGCCCAGTAAGCTCCCACTCACTGGACTGTACTTGAATGCTCTTTGCCCAATATCTCCTCCCCAGCACAGGTCAGAGTCCTTTGCTCTGCTTAACTTGTGGCCATCCATCACCAATGTAACTCTTGGAATATTTTCAGAGATGGCCTTTCACATATGTTTACCAGCTTCATGCTATGTCTAGGGGCAAGATTCACTGTGTCTTTCAATCACATCTTCCCAATCCAGACAACCTTTTCCCCTTCCCTACCTGGTTTAGTCTCATCCAAGGGGGTTGGAGGCCATGTAAGCCACACTTTTGTTAAATAAAAACAAATAAAAGACTAATGGTAGTTGAGGCAGTGCATGAAGAACATGGCAGGCAGAGTTAGAAGACGGTTCATACTTTAAGATGAGGAAGGTGTTTTAAAAATGACAATGATTTCGGGTGGTTAGTTTCATACTGAGGGAATTAGAGAGAAGTGTGAGCTTAATTGTGATAGAGGGGAAAAGAATAAAGGAGTGACAGAAGACATCTTGGATCAAGAGACAATGTTCATTTTCAAAAAAAAAAAAAAAATTCAAGATACCCAGGAGATTGAGATATGAACAGGTAGATTGGATATGTGTTTTGTTTTGTTTTTTTCTAACATTGGGAAAAAAAAAATTCAATGTGTGGCTCAACAAAGAACTCGTATATTCATGGCCAGAGGATGATGAACTTGAGAACATTCTCTTTTGAAACAAACCCAAGATCCCTGATAACTTTGGGTGCAAAATTTGTGCTGAAATAAAAGTGAAGTTTTTTGTTTTAACAATTATATTGTATTCTGACATAACGCTCCGCTGGCAAGAAAATTCATCAACATCAAAAAAAAAAAAAAAAAAGAAAAGAAAAGAAAGAAAGAAAATTCATCATCAGTTGCACACAAACATATTGCATGGCCTTGCATTAGAATAAGCCTTTCAAAGGACTGGATGTGCTGTAAATTGAACAAGAATCAAGCTCTTTCCTAAGTGCCAATATCAGAGCAGTATTAAGACTACCATGTTTCCACTGGAACTCTGGAAAATTCAGACACTAGAAATAAATCAGCTATTGGCTGTCACTGCTCAAGAGATCAGCTTTATCCTTTGTGTTGCCATGTGAAATTCATAACAAAATGCTGACAAAAGTAAAGAGCAAATGTACATATCACGTGCAGAGTAAGCATTCTCTGTGAAGACGCTGCCCTTAGCACCAAAACATTGGCAGTTCTGGTGCAAACTTGTGCCTGTCTCAGAGAAGGAGCCATCTTGTGAGGGAGGAGGACGGACATCTGCAGAGTTTTGCCTTCTACCTTTGGGCTACATAAAGAAATAAAATATAGTTGTGTCTTTCCTGACTGTACTCATAACCAGCTAACAACTTCCCTAACTTTCCTAGCTACTCCCTTCTCCCGTATTCTGTGTCTGTTATTTCTCTATAAAACATCAATAGAGGTCAGGCATGGTGGCTCCTGCCTGTGCTGCTAGCAATCCGGGATGCTGAGGCAGGTGGATTGCCTGAGCTCAGGAGTTTGAGACCAGCCTGAGCCAGAGCAAGACCTCATCTCTAAGAAATAGCTGAGTATTGTGGTGGGCACCTGTAGTCCCAGCTACTTGGGAGGCTGAGGCAAGAGAATCATTTAAGCACAAGTGTTTGAGGTTGCTGTGAGCTGTGACGTAACAGCACTCTATCCTGGGTGACAGCTTGAGACTCTGTCTCAAAAAAAAAATAAATAAAAATGGCTCGGCGCCTGTGGCTCAAGCAGTTAAGGCACCAGCCACATATGCTGGAAGTGGTGGGTTCAAACCCAGCTCTGGCCAGAAACTGCAAAAAACAAACAAACAAAAAAATCCATCAATAGGGAAATGAACTTATAAAGTTTGACCGACAGCTTCTCCCTATCACAGAAGAGAATGGTTAGGTAGTTGGTAAAAAAGATTTTTCTCTACTCCCTAACATTGAGAACTTTGGGTGACAAGTCACAATCTGCCACCTCTTATACTCTGCAGAGTGACTCCTTATCAACACTCTTTGGGGATGGACCAAACTTGGCTTGGTGCTTCAGTTCACCCTGAAATCAAATCTACCATGTGGAGAAACCTCAGCTGAACCCAACATATCAGATGCTATTGATCCCAATTCCCCTCTCCTTATTCCTTTGGCACGACTTTTCTAGACACTAAGGAAACACTGAAGTAGGTGGGATCCTACGATGGATGACAAGGGGTGGCCAAGGGACCAGTGAGATATTCCCATGGAGTGCCTCACCCCTGAGATATAGGAAAGCTAAAAGAAAGACTGTCTATGAACATCAGAACCTAGTTGTGCACAACATGGACAAACTTCCATCTACCCGCTATCTTCACAACTCTGACATCTGCTTAAAAGACACCGTTTTGATCATGCAATATTTTAGAAATAATTATTCTTTGGCAATAATAGCATAATAGCACAGAAATCCATGACCATGACTGAAATAGAGAATTTGTCTCCTGACAATACTCATCTTTGGGAATAGTTGTCTACCATTTGCATGTTGACAGTTTCAAAGAACTGGTGGTTTCCTCCCTGTTCCATAACAATACACACATACTAGGCATTCATTGCTTCTGACAGGACTTAAAATCAGTGGGGTTTGTTCAAGACACGGCTGTCACAGTGATGCCATAGCAGCTTAGAGCTTTCATTGGCTTATTCGTTTGTGTATGCATAGCGCTACATGCTTGTTTCATTTCATTTTCTCTGTTTTGCAATAAACTATCAGGGCAGGATGGCCTTTTTGCTGCATAGCTTGTAAAGATGCCCTCAGGCTAATACGCATGGCATATCAGATGAACATGGTGAGATAACTGTGTCAAACACTGCTGGAGAAAATGCTGGTGCATGTCTGTTAGCAAAGAAGTCTGAGGCTATCAGGTGAATAGGTGTGGGTGAGTGTGTGTGTAAAACCTCTGTGACATAACCTACATTTCTCCATCCATTTATTCACACATACAACAAATATTTATTGAGCCAATATGTCAGGTAGTTGGTGGGTATGAAATGAGCAAAAATAAGTGCCCATATAGAACTTAAGTAATAGTAAATAAAAATATTAATTATAAAATAAATAATAGACAATACGAATTGGAAAGGAAAAATAGCATGCTGGAGCATGCTCCAATCTTACATTAAATAAAAAGAATGAAATAAAGTCAGTTGTAAGTTTCAGAACAGAGATAATTATGTGCTCAAGCATATTGAAGGATATTGCATTGTATTGTACATATTGTATTTCCTTATTGAAAACAGAATCGAGTGATTCAGTGCTATTAAACTAAATTCTTTTATTCAGAGAAAGAACATGTCTTAATCACCAAGATATTTAGAGGCTAAGTCAAGATAAAAGTGTGCAAATAGTCCTATACTTGTAATCACAAGAGAATGAAAATTACTGAGGCTGACCCTGCAGGAGTTTGGGAGGGTGTAGAATAATCAATCAAATGAAAGGGCTGAAGGGATGGGTGAAGGAAACACAGAGGCTGCGTGCTTAGTGATAGCTTGAGCTTGACAGATTATGTGTGAATGGAAAAGAGCTCATATTGCTTTCTCTCTTTTACCAGCTATTTCCATTTCCACTATTCTAGAGTATGTTTTGGGATTTTTTTAAATTTCAGAATATTTTGGGGGTACAAATGTTTTGGTAACATGGATTGCTTATGTACTGCTTGAGTCAAAGTTAGGAGTGTGCTCGTTAGGTATGATTTCACTCATCCCCACATGCCCATCCCACCTGCGTGATTTCTGTTGCTTTTACTTCCATTTGGGCACATGAGTGCTGATTGGTTACTTCCAATTTAATAGTGAGTACATGTGGTCTTTGTTTTTCCATTCTTCAGATACTTCACTAAGGAGAATGGTCTCCAGTTCCACCCAGATTGTTGCAAAAGGTATTAACTTCATTTTTTATGGCTGAGTAATACTCCATGGTTTACATATACCACATTTTGTTAATCCATTCATGAATTGATGAGCACTCGGGTTGATTGACATCTTTGCGATTAGGAATTATGCAGCAATCAATATTTGAGTGCATGTGTCTTTTTGATAAAATTACTTCTTTTCCTTTGGGTAAATATCTAGTAGCTGGATTACTGGATCAAATGGTTGTCTACTTTTAGTTCTTTGAGGAATCTCCATACTATTTTCTATAGAAGTTGTACTGGTTTGTTTCCCATCAACTGTGTGTCAATTTTCCTATCTCTCTACATCCTTGAAAGCATCTGTTGTTTTGGGACTTTTTGAAAAAAAACTTTCTCACTGACTACTCAGCAATACACCACTGCATGTCAGCACTAACACAGCTGTGGGACACTGATATTCTGAGATTATAAAACATTACAGAGCTGTTTGTACATTGCTGCCAACCTAAGCTCATGGCAGCAAGTTCATGTACTTAATTGCCAGGCCTCATATTTTCTATGCTCTGTTTTCTCTTTCTCTTTCCTACTCCATTTTTCTTCTTGTTTTTTAATTTCTCTCTCCCTCTTTCCACTTATCTATATTTTAATTTGGGTAATTTACATTGACTTATCTCTAAATTTATGGTTTCTTTTGTCAGGTATGTTGAATCTATGATAAGCCATCAAAGGCATTCTTTATCATTGTTACTATACTTTTCCTATTTAGTGTTCTGTTTATTTATTATACTTCCTCTTTGCTGAATTAGTGATTTCATCTTTCACGGTATCTACATTTTCCTCTAGAAGCATGAGTTCCCAACCTTTTATTTCTGCCACACAATGGAAGAATAGGAGTTGTCTGGGACCACACATTAAATACACAAATACTAATCAAAGCTTATGAACAGCAACAACAAAAAAAAAGAGTGGGGTTCATGCATACTTTTATCAATATCTCACACCCCAATTAAGCCAAACAGTCCTTTAACAATCTGTATGTGGCCTGCAGGTCATAGGTCAGACACTCCTGCAAGAGCTTTGCCATATTAATATTTATTTTACATTCCCCATTGGATGAGTCTGTATTTGCTGATGGCTTTGTCTCTTGACAGTGAGTTGTTTTTATTTACTTTTTTTTTAATGCCTCAATTTTTTTTTTTTTTTTTTTGAAAGCATCTTGTGTAAAACAATAAAATCTGAGGCAGGAAGTTTTGAGCCCAGAAAATGGACACATATTTTCTTCTTTTAGATGTAACGTAGTGTGGTGTGTGTGTGTGTGTGTGCGTGCGCACACGTGCACACATGTGTGCCTGTGCCTGGAGCAGCTGAATAGTTCTCATCAGGAGTTTAGTTGGATTTTTGAGTATTTCCATGATTACTTTCAGTATAATGAAAACTCCAAATTACTTTAGGTTACTTTCTGCTCAGAACATGTGCTGGTTTGCTAGAGGCCTTGTCCTCAGTTAGGAGGGGTCTGCTCCACCGTCAGTTTGGGCCTCCCTTCTGCACTGTCCCCAAAGGTTCTCTCTGTGTGTCTGCTCCTCTTTAGGCAGTAGGCCATTTAGTAATGCTGCTTAGCCTGATGGGGGGAAGAAAAAGGGTGGGAGGTAGGGCATTCTCTGTAGCTTTGCTTAAGCCTCAGCCTTCAGCAGGCATAGTGTTCCTTGACCTTGGCGTTAGGTCTTTCTCAGTAATTTTGTCCAACTCTCTCCTTTGGGTCTGGTCTCAACAGGCTTTATGTGGTCTCAGGAGTGCAGGGTTTTGTTTTTGTTCTTCCCTTTGCATTGAATTTTCATCAATACACTGAGAGCATCCTTTTGTGAGACAGGGGAATGTGCTTTCTCATCTGTCCCCTCACTGCTCCAGGCCTGCCTCTTAAGGATATATCTTCAGTGCTCTTGCTCATGTGCTGTGTGAGTGCCTCATCCTTTGAAGAAAAGTCTATGTTGAGCAAAACACCGTGTTTGCATCCTCTAGGAGCTCTATATTCTCTTCTGAGCCCACAATTGACCCTTAGCAATTCATTTAAAAATTAAACCGGACTTTGGCCTATGACAAAAAATTGTCTAACCCAGGTGAGCAAGTGCTCATGATCTAACTCTCACTGGGTGTGCCTGACTTTACTTAGATTTTAGGTTAGTTGATACTTGTTGCTTTTCTGAAAAGTCATACATTTTCAGATTGTTTGGAGTTTTTGCTGATGCTGCTGTTGGAATTGTTATAAGTATGGGAGTGAAGTTTTTTTTTTTTTTTTTTTTTAATAGCATTATACATCTTGGGCAGAAAATAAAAGTCCCAGAATACACATCATTTAGCTGGACATGTGATGAGCTAGAATCAGGACTTCACTTTCTGGCCTCTCGGTGGCTAGATCTGGCCAATTGCACGTGCACAGAAGTTGTCTATGCAATTCTAGAAAACGTCGTCAGTGAGAGGGGGTGTGCTTTTTTCCTTACTCTTCCTTATTCTGCTGACTCAAATGCAGACATGAAAGCTGGAGCTGCTGCAACCTTCTTGCACCATGAAGTGAATTTTGGAAAAGTCACACCTGGAAATACAGCAAGATAAAAGGAGCTCCTTACAAGCATTCGTTTACTTACACAGATATTCACCAAAGAGTGAAAGAAAAGAAAAACTTCTAACTTGTTTAATTTACTGTCATTGTGGACACTCTTTCATTGCTGAACTACATCCTAACTGATCACCATATGAGCATTCCTATCAGTGACAAACGGTCAGCATCCAGATAAAGCAAGTTTTGGGGTGTCACGCTTCTGGTTATTGTTTCTTGCACCCATTCTCTTTCCCCTACTCACCTTAAGCATCCGATAACTAGCTCTGCAGCTTGAAAATCAGTGGTGTTTCATATCAATAATGAAAAATGCAGCTGTAGCCATAGAAATATGTGATTTCTCCAGACTACAAATATGCACATATCTTTGTGTTAAATTCTTTGATGTAGTAATAATTTATAAACACTGCCTCACCTGCACCACTAAACCCCCTCTTCAGTCTTTCCAAGGCATATAGTTAACAGAATGAATTATTTTTCTTCTTTTTTTGGTTTTTGCCCTCTCAGGGATGTAAGGAGAGCTTAAAAGACAAGAACACATCCATAGGGGAGAGGAAGATGAGAAACAGGGAGCTGAAAATCTCATGAATGAAAAAAAGTGGCCCCTGAAAACAAAACAGGTGCTCTGAGTTATCTCTTCTCTCTACTCAGGTACCTCCTTACCTGGTTGAAAGTCAGGTCATGGGAGTGCTCTTGAAAGAAATATTTCCTTTCTCTCCCCTGAAAGACACTATCTTCCAGTTATTTATATCCCATGCGGAAGAGGAAAACATTAAGACAGTTCTGCAATCTGTCACTGGACCATAGAGGAAATGCTTGAAGCTCCTATGAAAGAGCTGAATGTGTCCCGAAAGCACCCGGCCATCTTGATTAAACTCTAAGCTCCTCAAGAATAGGACCTATGCCATCTGTTTAAATTTTAAATGCCATAACCATGAAAAATATCAGAAGTAAGATATTTCATACATCTATGTATGGTACTATGGTGGCTGGTACTTCAAAATTATGCCTAACTAACAATTTAAGGGATTTATTTGGAGATTAAGAAAATTGTATACAAAATATCATGTGTCCTAGTCAGGAACAAAGAACAAACATGTTTTTCTTCTCTGTGTAGTATTAGAACTAGTATGCCCTCCATAGCATATTAACACTAATGGTGCTGACGTCCATGAACGATGATTGCCTTGAGTCATTCTCTAGCTATGGGGATGGTAAGATTAATAAGGAACATTTGTTATAATTTTGCAACCAATTTACATAATGGAACTCATAATAAATAACCACATTTAACACAATCATTCATCAAAGCCAATTTACACATCAATTTGTTCACTCTGTGTTAAACCAACCGTTTATAAGAATAAGTTGGTTTCTCTCTGTGTCCCTTGTTCTTTCTGTTAAAGTAAAAATTATTGTTAGATATGGTAATTTTTTTGGCTTTTATACAGGCAGCATTGATAGTGATATATGTTGACTTCTCAATGCTGCTACATGATGTATAATTTTGCACAGTATGTTGCTTCTGTCTGGAGTGAGAGGAAATTATTGTTTTAAAAAATATAAAACCATTATTGATAGTCTGTTCCTTTTTCAGTAACTTGTCACCCCAGGTGAACATAGTTCACCATAGGAAAGGCTGGGGAGTTCCATGGACTGTCAACTCTTAATTATTCACAAAGAAAGGGACAGATGCAGCCCAATAAATAAAACTCACAAATTGTCTTCAAGCATCTTATTAAAACTATTTTTAAGTTACTCTATTTCTAAGCTTTAGCCAATATGCTCATCTTTTCTCTTTTTTATTCACTCTCTGTTGCAAGGATATGATCGTTCTCACCTGTGTATAGCCTGGGGAATTCTGCATTACACAGTCATGTAGGAAAAACGGATCTACCATCTTATACTGACAGGAAAAGATTGAAGTCAGAATTGTTAACTAATGTATGTTAAAACCTCTACAAGAGAAAGGCCAACGTGTTCAATGGTTGGTGGTTTGTGTAGTGGCAGGCTGGGGGCTGATCTTGAATCATGGGCTCCCCAAGGTCTGATGGCGTGTTTCCTGAAGGTTCTGTAGATGCCCAAAGACGCTACTGGTTTAAGGGTATGAGCAAAGGCTATGGCTGTTGCCACAGAGCTAAAGCCTCCCTCACTTTTTTCCACAGGCACATTTCCACAGGCCACCCCATAGTCCATCGGCTCTGATACCATACAACTGTTTTCTTGGTTTATTTTAGTTTGGTCGTGAGCTATGTGCTTAATGTGATCATAAGTGTATAAGAGGATGTGATAGTCTCAGGACAGGTCCAGATACTGAAAAGGCCACTTCCATTGAGCCTTGTGGCTGCATTAAGCTGAGAGATAAAAGAAATGATGTCCCAGGCTTTTTTCAGACCACTTAATATACCATTTCTCCTCCTTTCACAGAATTCTCTACTGAACAACAGCTATGATTACTAAGATTGTTGTTTGGGGGGACAGCAAGAATGTAAGTTATCAACTTTACTAACCAAAACCAAATGAACAAATAATAAAAATAAATAGGAACAGCATGGTTCTGGTCTGGGTGTTGCAGCAGTGGTCCCAGCACGGCGGAAGTCAAGAGGAGTAAAACTCCATGGAAATTCAGCAGTGGGGAGCAGGAAGGAGTGGAGGGGTGAAAACCTGCCTAATGGACACAGCGAACACCGTCTGGGGGAGGGGCACCCTAATAACCCCGTCTCAAGCATCATACAAGTGATTCACATATCCAGAAACATTTGTACCCTTGTCCTATTTTGAAATTTAAAAAAAGTAGCAGCATCTGTACAGCTCATTATGCACTATGAGCATGGCAGGGATATCTGGAGGCTCAGGCTGGAATCTGGTTCTTCAGTCCTCCAAAGATTCTGTGGACCACCTAAACACTTTTGTTAATCCCTTTCTGCTTAAACTGGCAGGTTCCATGGTCTGCCATGAAGAACCCTGAACAACACCCAAGAAAATAAGGGGAAAAAAAGCTTACACAGCACAAAGAAAGGGAGGACAACCCCAGCAAGTAAACTTTTTTGACAGTTGCTTTTCTTCTGAGGGCAGCCATTAATCCCTCTGTGAGCAGGAATCAGGACACTTCCTGAGGAAAGTGCAGAGCGTGGGATTTTTGTAATTTTTTTTTACCTGGAGAAAGTACTGCTTAATCTCTTTGAGGGACAATGATGGCATAGAATATCTGAGATATTTTGATTGATTGATTGATTTTTTTAAAGTTTCTAGGGGAAGAGGATAGATTCTGAAAAGAACTGATATGAAGAACAGAAGAAAATTACTTGGTCCCCTTGGTCTCAAACCCCATTAAGAGATGGAAAGAGCATTGATTTTCCACAGTATTGCTTTACCACTCATGACTGATGTACACATTGCCAATATGACTTTTCCTTGCTTTGATTTCTGTGCAGTACATAAGGCGGACATCTGTCCCTACCACAGTCCTTGTCAGACTCAGGAACTTCTGGTCATCCGTAAGTGATTTGCCTCCTCCTGATGGTCAACCACAACCTTCTTGCTAGTCTTCCTTCACACCATCCCTGTCTAGGGCTTGTCAGGTCCTATCCCTCCTCACAGTATCTCCTTATCCTTCCTCCAACATCAAGCTGAGCATGTTACTGCCCATTTGAACGTCCTCCCCAACTCAGCGAGCAGCCATCACCCCTCTCTCCCTGTCCTGGGATTCTGTCCACCTAGTGCTTTTCCTTTTAGGCCACTAGGCTCTGAAGCATCTTAGCTTATCAGCCGCCAATGTGACTCCACCTTAAACACAAACAGTGCTCTTTAATGCAAGTCCAGATTCAAGACAAGTTCCCTAGCTGCCCTTTCTTATCCAGATTGCCACCCCTAGGACATTCTTTTCTAGATATTCTAAAGCCACTAGGGAGCTATTATTGTGGCTGCCCCAAACTCCTCACATTTAATGACCCTGATGTTTGATCAGTGCATGTTCACCAGGCCACTATGCCGTGTGCATTGGGGGTGGACATGGAAGTGCACACAGAAAGTCCTCCTTGCTCTTAAGTCTTTGGCATGCACTTCTAGGAAGGGACTTTTTAAAACATATTTTGTGGCCTACCTTCCTTAACCTTGTGCTATTCTTTTTGGAACAACAATTCCCCCTCTCATCAATCAAGTCTCCCTCTGCCTTTAGTTGGTATAGGTGAGTGAAAAATGCACAATTCAGAATTCAGCTGATTTAAAATTCTACCTGTTCCACCTATAAAATCCGTGATATTGACCCAAATTATTTAAATTTTTTATATTACAGTTTTCTCAACAGTGCAAGCAGAGGTGGCATATCCTGATTTAGCTCATATTTTAATTTGCGAGAATTAAAATTTAAATGATATAATGAACATAATACCTGCAACATTGCCATTGTATGCTCAGATAAATAACTACAATATATTTTTCGTATTAATAAAATTTACTCTCCTAGAGATGTCATATTTCACTTCAATAATAGAAGCTTGGGGAAGTAAGATCTATCACGCTTAAAAATATATGGCTCACACATCATTTTTAATATGCATATTACACTACCTCAGTCTATCAGTGTGCAGGAAAAGTCAAGTTAGCAAATTCTTCCATTTCTAGGTTGTATGTTTCCAGAATCCAAATTAATTATATTTATTATCAATATTGATATGAAGGATGCCTGAGGTAAAAGAAACCGACCACTTAAAATTAATAAATGTAATAAATACTGTAGTGGCATTTATTGGAACCATAATTTCTAAGATTAAGCAGATTCTTCTCCTTTGTTAGGTACCTTAGACTATGTGGCATCGACTTGAGGAAAATCTCTGTTTATTATAAGAGTTGATTTTTTGCTGCATCTTTTTTTCCTTCATTGATTTTTTATTGTTATTTTAAAACATTACAGAAGTACAAATGTTTTTGGTTACATATATCAATTTTGTTATGCTTCAGTCAGGGTTATGAATGTGCCCATCACCCCGACAGCACATGCTCTATCCGTTTGGTAGCTTTTTGTCCCATCCTCTCCTTCTCCTCCCTGCTGCTTAATTTCCACTCAGTGTTACTTCCCTCCGTGCACACGTTTGCTTATCGGTTAGTTCCAGTTTAATAGCTTGTACATGTCATGTTTATTTTCCATTATTTAGATAACATCCAGTGGGGAAAAGATTCTCTATTTAGCAAATGGTGCTGGGTGAACTGACTGGCAACCTGCAGAAGACTGAAACTGGACCCACACCTTTCACCATTAACTAAGATAGACTCTCACTGGATTAAAGATTTAAACTTAAGACATAAAACGATAAAAATATTAGAAGAGAGTGCAGGAAAAACCCTTGAAGAAATCGGTCTGGGTGAGTATTTTATGAGGAGGACCCCCTGGGCTATTGAAGCAGCTTCAAAAATACACTACTGGGACCTGATCAAAGTAAAAACCCTCTGCAAAGCCAAGAACACAGTAAGTAAAGCAAGCAAACAGCCATCAGAATGGGAGAAGATATTTGCAGGTTATGTCTTTGACAAAAGTTTAATAACCAGAATCCACAGAGAACTCAAATGTATAAGCAAGAAAAGAACAAGCGATCCCATCGCAGGCTGGGCAAGGGACTTGAACAGAAATTTCTCTGAAGAAGACAGGCGCACGGCCTACAGACATATGAAAAAATGCTTACCATCCTTAATCATCAGAGAAATCCAAATCTAAACTACTTTAAGATATCATCTAACTCCAGTAAGATTAGCCCATATCACAAAATCCAAAGACCAGAGATGTTGGCGTGGACATGGAGAAAAGGGAACACTTCTACACTGCTGGTGGGAATGCAAATTAATACATTCCTTTTGTAAAGATGTTTGGAGAATACTTAGAGATTTAAAAAATAAAACTATCATTTAATCCTGTAATTCATCTCCTAGATATATACCCAGAAGAGCAAAAAATCACATTATAACAAAGATATTTGTACCAGAATGTTTATTGCAGCCCAATTCATAATTGCTAAGTCATGGAAAAAGCCCAAGTGCCCATCGATCCACGATTGGATTAATAAACTGTGGGATATGTATACCATGGATTATTATGCAGCCTTAAAGAAAGATGGAGACTTTACCTCTGTTGTGTTTACATAGATGGAGGTGGAACATATTCTTCTTAGTAAAGTATCTCAAGAAAGGAAGAAAAAGTATCCAATGTACTCAGCCCTACTATGAAACTTATTTATGGCTTTCATGTGGAACCTATTTACCAGTTTTAACCTAACAATAGGGGGAAGGTGGAGAGGGATGGGAGGGAGTGGGGAGGATGGGTGGAGGGAGGGTGATTGTTGGGATTACACCTACACAAGTGTAAATGTAAAACTTAGTAGATGTAGAATATAAATGTCTTAACACAATAACTAAGACAACGCCAGTAAGGCTATGTGGACCAGTGTGATGAAAATGTGTCAAACGGTTTATGAAGCTAGTGTATGATGCCCGATGATCATATCATACACAGCTATGATTTAATAAAAAAATTAAAGACACTAAAAAAAAAAAAGAAAGAAAGAAAATGTGCAAAATGTTCTGTAAAACCAGTGTATGGTGCCCCATGATCACATTAACATAAACAGCTATGATTTAATTGAAAAAAAAAAAAAAAAACTGTGTAGATTGGCGTTGTGGCAGGCGCCAGTAGTCCCAGATGCTCCGGAGGCTGAGGCAGGGGAATCGCGGAACCCCAACAGCTGGAGGTTGATGTGAGTCCTGTGACGTCATGGCACTCTACCGAGGGTGGTAAACTGAGACTATGTCACTGCAAAAAAAAAATCTGTGAAAGTATAACAGTTGTAGAAGAAAATTTAGGAAAATCTCTCTTTTTTTTTTTTTTTTTTTCAAGATTGACTTCTCTGGAGAGCTTTAGTGAACTGAAATTCTTTTTTTTTTTTTTTTTTTTTTTTACATTTTCTTCATTTCATTTTTTATTATAGATAAAAACATGTACGATAGATGTGGCCAAACCCATTACCCTCCCTCCACACAAACCACACCCCTCCCTTCCCGTTCCTTGCTCCTTTCCCCATAGTCTTGTAGTATAGTTGGGTTATAGCCTTCATGTGAAAGCTATAGTTTAGCTTCATAGTAGGGCTGAGTACATTGGATACTTTTTCTTCCATTCCTGGGATACTTTACTAAGGAGAATATGTTCCAGGTCCATCCATGTAAACATGAAAGAGGTAAAGTCTCCATCTTTCTTTAAGGCTGCATAGTATTCCATGGTATACATGTACCACAATTTGCTAGTCCATTTGTGGGTCGATGGGCACTTGGGCATCTTCCATGACTTAGCAATTATGAATTGG
>CAUYPK010046818.1:0-32958 GCA_963574355.1 Loris lydekkerianus
CACTTGTACTAGACTGTTTATTGCAGCTCAATTTACAATCGCCAAAATGTGGAAACAGCCCAAATGCCCACCAACCCAGGAATGGATTAACAAGCTGTGGTATGTGTATACCGTGGAATACTATTCAGCTATTTAAAAAAAATGGAGACGTTATATCCTTCATATTAGCCTGGATGGAAGTGGAAGACATTATTCTTAGTAAAGCATCATAAGAATGGAGAAGCATGAATCCTATGTATTCAATATTGATATGAGGACAATTAATGACAATTAAGGTCATTAATTAAGGGAAGGGGAGAGCAGAGAGAGAAAGAAGGAGGGAAGGGTGGGGAAAGGAAGAGCAGAGAGAGGGAAGGAGGAAGGTGGGTGGGGCCTTGGTGTGTGCCACACCTTCTGGGGGCAAGACACGATTGCAAGAGGGACTTTACCTAAAAAATGCAATCAGTGTAACCTGGCTTACTGTACCCTCAATGAATCCCCAACAATAAAAAATAAATAAATAAATAAATAAAAAGAAACTAAGAAGTGGATTTTTTTAAAAGATAAAAAAATTAACAAACTTTTAGTTAAAGGAAAAAAGAGAAGATTCAAATAAAATCACAAAGGAAAGAGGAGACATTAAAACTGATAGCAGAGAAATTGAAGGAATCATGAGAGATTACTAAGAATAGTTATACACCAACAAATTAGACAGTCCAGAAAAATGGATACAATTTCTAAACATATACAACCTACTAAAATCAAACCATGAGGAAACAGAAAATCTGAATGATTAAGTGAGATTGACTCAGTAATCAAAAACCTCCTCCTAACAAAAAAAAAGTTTAGGACTTGATGGATTTACTGGTAAATTCTACCAACATTCTTTTTTGGGGGAGGAGGACAGAGCCTCAAGCTGTTGCCCTGGGTAGAGTGCTATGGCGTCACAGCTCACAGCAACTTCCAACTCTTGGGCTTAAGCAAATTCTCTTGCCTCAGCCTCCCAAGTAGCTGGGACTACAGGTGCCTGCCACAACACCCGGCTATTTTTTTGGTTGTAGTTGTCATTGTTGTTTGGCAGGCCCTGTCTGGATTTGAACCCACCAGCTCTGATGTATGTGGCCGGCACTTTAGCTGTTTGAGCTACAGGTGCCGAGCCTCTACCAACATTCTTTAAAGGAGAATAAATGCCAATCTTTCTCAAACTCTTCCAAAACTTGAAGAGGACAGAACATTTCCAAATTCATTTCATGAGACTAGGATTACCCTGAAATCAAAAACAGACAAAAAATACTACAAGAAAAATTATAGGCCAATATCTCTGATAAACGAAGATGCAAAAATCCTCTCAAAATACTAGCAAACTGAATTTGATAGCACATTAAAATGATTATACATCATGACTGAGTAGGATTTATCTTTGGCATGCCAGGATGGTTAAATATAGGCAAATCAATAAATGTGATAAGCCAAATTAACAGAATGAAAAATGAAAATCATCAATAGATGTATAAAATGCATTTGATAAAATTCAATATCCTTTCATAATAAAAACTGTCAACAAATTAGGTACAGAAGGAATATACCTCAACACAATAAAGGCCATATGACAAGCTCACAGCTAACATCATACTCAATGGTGAAAAGCTGAAAGATTTTGCTCTAAGATCAGGAGAAAGAAAAGGATACCTACTCCCATCACTTTAATGCAACGAAGTGCTAGACAACCTAGTCAGAGAAATAAGGCAAGAAAAAAATAAATAAAAGGAACCCAAACCTTTTCCAAAAGGAAGAAATAAAATTGTCTTTGTTTATAGACAACATGATATATAGAAATCCCTAAAGATTCCATTAAAAAGCCTGTTACAACTACTATACTAACTCAGTAAAATTGCAGGATACAAAAATCGACACATAGAGTCTTTTCTGTCAAGTTAAGGGGATCCATTCATTGTCTATGGTGAATGCATCTTGTTCTATAAACCTGTTTCTTTTTTTTTCCCTTTGAGTCTCACTCAGTCACCCTGGGTAGAGTGCTATGGGTCATAGTTCACAGCAACCTTAAACTCTTGGGTTCAAGCGAGCCTCTTGCCTCAGCCTCCCAAGTAGCTCGGACTACAGGCACCCACCATAATGCCCAGCTACCTTTTTTTATTTTTAGTAGAGACAGGGTCTTTCTCTTGCTCAGGCTGGTCTCAAACTTCTGAGGTCAGGTAATCCACCTGCCTTGGCCTCCCAGAGTGCTAGGATAACAGACATGAGCCACCATGCCTGGATGTAAAGCTTCCTCAATACACTTTATTTCATGCTTGAAAAAAAAACACATATAAAAATACACAATACACTAATAATGAACTATCTAGAAAAAAGCAAGAAAATTCCACTTACAGTAGCATAAAGAATATGTAGGAGTAAATTTAAAGATTGAAGGTAAAAGATTTGTATGTTAAAGGCCATAAAACATTGATGAAAGAAATTGAAGACAAAAGTACCGTATATACTCGAGTATATACGGTAAATGGTTAGCATATTCCATGTTCATAAATTGGAAGAATTAATCTTGTTGAAGTGCTCTTATTACACAAAGTGATCTATAGATTCAATGCAATGCCTATTAAAATTCCAATGGTATTTTTTACAGAAATAGAAAATAATCCTAAAATTCATCTGGAACTACAAATATCCTTGAACAACCGAAGCAATACTAGAACAAAAAGAACACAGCTCTAGGCATCACATCACCGGATTTTAAAATACCCTACAAAGCTACAATAATCAAAATAAGCCATGATGCTGATATAAAAACATGCACAGACCAAAGGAACAGAATAGAGAGCCTATAAAGAAGTCTATGCATTTATGGCCAACTGATCTTTAGCAAAGGTACCAAGAACACACAATGGGAGAAAGATAGACTCTTAAATAAGTGATGCTGGGAATATCCTCATGCAAAGCAATAATTGAACCTTTATTTCATATCATATACAAAAGTTGACTTGAAATGGATTATAGATTTCAAAGTAAGATCCGAAAACTAAAACTATTAGATTGTTTCAAAAGTTTTGTCCGTTTTAATGTCATGTGTTTTTGTAGCTCCATATCTCAGTAAATATTTATTCTACTGTGTCGTGGTATATACTGATCGATGGAGAATTTTATACTCTATACATTGATGCTGTTCATTTTTTTCTACTTTTAATTTTTTTTATTCCTTTCAGCTTATTACTATATGATGTCATTAAGCGATTTTCTGCCAATTTTTCTCTACGAATTCAAATTGAACTAAAGCGCTGCCAAAACAGCCCGAAAAATTAACCAGGCATTTGGCAATGATAGTGTTAATGAATGCACTGTTCAACGTTGGTTTGCGAAATTTTGTTCTGGAAATTTTAGCCTCGAAGAGGAGCCCCGAAGTGGTCGATCTAGAGTAATCCAGGACGAGGATTTGAGGACCCTGGTGGAGACTGACCCATCACAAATGGTGCGTGGGATGGCGGAAGAACTGGGTGTCAGCTCCCATGCAGTTTTTGATGGTTTAAAGCATATTGGAAAGGTCAAAAAGCTCGAAAAGTGGGTGCCCCCCGATTTAAACAATCAGCAGAAATTGTCACGTTTCGAGGTTTGTTCTTCATTGCTTTTGCGCAACCAAAACGATTCTTTTTTGGATCGGATCATCACGTGTGATGAAGAGTGGATTCTCTACGACAATAGGAAACATTCAGGACAGTGGTTGGACACCGATGAGCAACCCAGGCACTTCCCAAAGGCAAAACCCCACCAAAAAAAGATCACGGTTACTGTATGGTGGTCAGCGGCTGGTGTGATTCACTATAACTTTCTGCAAAGTTATCACAGCCAAATCATCACAGCAGAGTCCTATTGTGAGGAAATCGATGAAATGTACTGAAAATTGCGTCAGCAGCAGCCAGCACTAGTCAACAGAAGAGGTCCGATCCTGCTCCACGACAATGCCCGGCCGCACGTCTCACAAATCACCATCCAAAAATTAAAGGAATTGAGCGTGGAAGTTCTGCCCCACCCACCATACTCCCCAGACCTCTCGCCAATCGACTACCATCTTTTCAAGCACTTCGATAACTTTCTCACCCGTAGAACCTTTGCCAATCAGGACCTAGCAAAAACGGCCTTCGTTGACTTCATCGAATCCCGAGCACCCAATTTTTATGCCGACGGAATTAATCGACTTGTGTTACGTTGGCAAAAGTGCACTGATGCAAATGGAGCTTATTTCAATTAAATTGAATAAATATTCACTGAGATATTACAGTTTAAAGTAGACTCATAAAAATGGACAAAACTTTTGAAATGACCTTAATACTAGAAGAAAACATAAGAGAACTTCTTGACATTGGTCTGGGTGATGATTTTTTCGATATAACCCCCAAAGCAGAGGCAACGAAAAGCAAAAATAGACCAATGGAATTGCATAAAACTAAAAAGCTTCTGCAAAGTAAAGGAGGCAATTAAGAATGAAGAGAGACAATCTATGGAATGGGAGAAAATATCTGCTCACCATACATCTCAACAACTCAACAGCAAGAAAACAAATGCTGACGAGAAAAAAAAAAAAAGTACCTTGGACAAAAGACCTGAACAGAGATTTCTCAGAAGACAAACAAATTAGCCAATGGGTATATGAAAAAATACTCAATGCCATTAATCACAAGGGAAATACAAATAAAACCCACAATAAGGTATCATCTCACATCTGGCTATGATCAAAGACAAAAGACAAAAGTATTTGTGAGGACAGGACAGGACACCAATACAAATAAAACCCACAATAAGCTATCATCTCACATCTGGCTATGATCAAAGACAAGAGGTAAGTATTGGTGAGGACAGGAGAAAATGGACCCTGTACATCCTGTAAACTGTTGGTGGGACTGTAAATTGATATAGCCATTATGCAAAACACTATGGAGTTTCCTAAAAATATAAAAGTTATTTGAATTGCTTAGATTGGCTGGTCTATGGCTTCTTCTTCTTTTTTTAGAGGCAAAGTCTCACTTTGTCAGTAGAGTGCTATGGTGTCACAGCTCACAGCAACCACAAACTCTTGGGCTTAACCAATTTTCTTGCCTCTGCCTCCCAAGTAGCTGGGGCTATAGGTGCCCGCCACAACACCTCGCTATTTTACAGAGACAGGGTCTCTCTCTTGCTCAGGCTGGTCTCAAACCTGTGAGCTCAGGCAATCCACCTGCCTCAGTGTCCCAGAGTGCTAGGATTACATGCATGAGCCACCATACCCAGCTGTCTATGGCTTCTTGTAGAATTTCTCAAGTCTCATAGCTTCCACACTGACCCCTGACTAATCAGTTAACTAATCTTCTTTCCAAGTTTATAGCCAAAGAAAATTAAATCACTATGTGAAAGAGATATCTGTACTCCTATGTACTGCAGCACTACTTACAATAGCCAGATATGGAATCAACCTAAGTGTCCATAGACGAACATAATGGATAAAGAAACTGTAATATATATATATATATATACACACAGGAATATTGCTCTATCTTAAGAAAAGAAGGAAATCAAACCTGGAAGAGCCAACACAATTCTAAGAAATAAAAACAAATCTGGAAGCATCACGTTACTAGACTTCAAGTTATACAAGTCTACAGTGATCAAAACAGCATGATATTGGCATAAAAAAGAGACACAGGTCTACAAAACAGAAGAGAGAACCTAGAGCTGAAACCAGCCTCATATTGCCATCTGATTTTTCAATAAACCAAGCAAAAGCAGACACCGGGGAAAAGCATTCCTATTTAATAAATGGTGCTGGGAGAACTGGTTAGCCACATGTAAAAGACTGAAGCCAGACCTGCACCTCTCACTATGTGCAAAAACTATCTCACACTGGATAAAACATTTAAATCTAAGACATGAAATGACAAAAACTCTAGAAGAAAGTGTGGGAAAAATTATTAACCTGGTGAAAGATTTTATGGAGAAGACCCCACTGGCCATGTCAGCAAGAAAAATAAATAAATAGGACCTAATCCAGCTTAAAAGATTCTGCACAGCTAAGGACACAATAAACAAAGCAAATAAATAACACTCGGAATGGGATAAGATATTTGCATGTTATGAATCTGACATAGGGCTAATAACCAGAATTTACAAAGAACTCAAGGACATCAGCAAGAAAAGTGCAAACAACCCAATTAATCACCAGGCAAGAGAAAAAACAGAACTTTTTCCAAATGGCCAAAAAAAAAAAAAAAAAAATTGAAAAAATGCTCATTGTCCCTAATCATAAGAGAAATGCAAATCCAAACTACCCTGAGGTATCACCTAACCCCAGTGAGAATGGCCCACATCACAAAGTCCAAAGACGTGCTGCTGTGGGTGTGGGGCAAGGGGGGCACTAATGCACTGCTGGTGGGACTGCACACTAGTACAGCCTTGTGGAAAGAAGCATGGAGAATCCTCAAAGAACTAAGAGTAAACCTCCCATTTGATCCTATAATCCCATTACTAGGTATCTACCCAAAAGAAAAAAAATCATTTTATCCTAAGGATGTGTGCAGTCAAATGTTTACAGCAGCTCAATTCACAACTGCAAAGATGTGGAAAGAGCCTAAGTGCCCATCAATCCATGGATGGATTAATAAACTGTAGCATACGTATACCATGGGATACTATTTAACCATGAAAAACACAGAGACTTTGCATCTTTAGTATTTACCTGGATGGTAAACATTCTCCTTAATAAAATGTCACAAGAATGGCAAAGCAAGACCCCATGTGCTCAACACTAATCTGAAACTAGTAGATGACTAACCATAGGCCCACATGAGAGAAAACCACAGTTAAATTCAAGAAGGGGAGAGCAGGGGAAGAGGGAAGGAGGATACTCAGTAAGCTCCCACGTAATGGGTACAATGAAGGGGTATATGGCATACCTCCTAGGCGAAGGACTCAGCTACAACCCTGACATTACCTAACAAACACAAACAATATAACTTAATTGTGTGCACCCTTGTATTAATCTGAAATTAAAAAAGAAGGAAATCATGTCATTTGTGACAACATAAATAAGCCTGGGAGACATTAGGTTAAGTAAAATAAGCCAGGCACAGAAAGACAAATACTACACGATCTCACTTAAATGTGGAATCTAAAAATGTCAAATTCACAGATGCAGAGAGTAGAATGGTGGCTGCCAAGGATGGGGGTGTATGGAGGGAGGGGACGGGGTGGAGATGTTGGACAAAGGGTACAAAGTTTCAGTTACGCAGGAAGAATAAACTCCGGAGAGCTAATGTACAACATGTTGACTACAGTCCATAATAATGAACTGTATACTTGAAATCTGCTAAGAGAATGGATTCTAAACAGTCTCACCACACAAAAAAAGAAAAGATAACTGTGAGGTGATGGATATATTAATTAACTTGATTGTGGTAATCATCTCACAGTATATATATGTATTAAAATATCACACTGTAAATATATATATTTTATACATTTTTACTTGCCAATTATGCCTCAATAGAGTGGAAAAAAAATTTCAGAAACTAGTAGAGGAAACTAGATTCCAAATGGTTAAAATGGTGAATATTATTTTATGTATATTTTACTACAATTAAAAAAAGAGGTTCAAGCAAACTATTAATGAAATGAAAAAATGATTACCGTATATACTCGAGTATATACGGTAATTCTAACTGGATGAGCCCTGAGGATGGTTAGAATTTCCATGAATCCTAATTAATTGGGGTTGGGGAAGACAGGCACAACTCTTCCCAAGAAAATAACGTGGGGAAAGCCACAGGATGTTTAGGCAATAGTGGGTTACAGCAAGGGGTGTGTCAGTGGTCAGCTGGCGACGACAATGGAAAAGCCGAGGACAGCCCTGCAGGAGAGAAGCTCCCATCACCATCACCGGGTCAGACCAGGGACTACTCCTAGGCAGAGGGGAAGCATGCCAAACGCAGGGAGGCAGAGGTGTAGGGAGCCTGAACCTGCCCACCGAGGTGGGGGCTGGGGAAAGGGATAAGGCGGGACTGACTCAATAGCACGTATGAGAACAGGAAGAGGGGAGTGTGCTAGGGTGATGTAGCACACTTTATCTTTTACCATCTGAGGTCTCCGGGCAAAACAGAAAACCCAGTTTAGAAAAACAGCCCAGTATCAGCAGCAGGTATCCTGAAGAGAGCTCAGGGACCACCAGCACTGTCATTTTTTGAAGGACATTTCCAGTGTTCCCCAAGCTTTCCTTGAATTTTTGTTAAGAGTCAGATAAAAATGTTGTCTGTCAAGACCAGTCATTCCCCGCATCTGAGAGCTCCTACAGTGACAAACAGTTCCCAGCCTCTCCTGAGAGAGGTTTGCCTCTGCTCTCCTGTGCACTGACCCTGTCAATGGGAGCCCTGCCAGCGGGGAAAGAGGGCTGGATGCTCGTCCTCTTGTTCCTGACTAGCACTGCCTTGCATCGCTAAGGAACAGCTGGTCTGCAGCTTCTCACAGAATTTCTAAAGTCTTACAGCTGCCACGCTGACCCCTAGCTAATCATTAGCTCTTCTGTCCATTCTGTTTTCATTCAGTTTAGTAAGACACAAATTGTCACTCCAAACAAGAAGTAATCCACAGTATTTTGACCATTCCTCACAGGTCCTAAAGTCTAAATTAGTTGTCTCGTTTCCAAACTTTCCGTCTCAACCTGTGGACCAGAATCAAGTACAAAACCTCATTATTCAAAAGCTTGGCACTGATCAGAGCAGAACAGAAAGTCTGCTTTGCTCCAGGCACATTTGATGACAACAGGAGCAAACAAACCTCATTTTTGTTTTTGGCTGTGGCATCGCACTCACTGCCTTCAGGTTTCCTCAGGTGCTTCCACCTTCCTCCTTGGTCAAAAGTGATCATGGTCTGGATAGAATTGTCTGAGTAGGAAAAAAAGACATTAAGTTGGATACGGTGGAAGCACCTAATTAAATTCAGTTTATCAGTGCATAACTCGCTCCTAACTGCGACCACATAACACCATTCTAACTCCAGAGTTCCACAAGCTCTCACCTCACAAAGTGGCCCAAGTCTATTGGGTACAGAGTGGGGGTGGGGGGGGTATATGGCACACTTCCTGGGTGAAGAACTCAACTACAACTCAGACTTTGGACTTTACCTTACAAATGCAAATCATGCGACCTACTTGTAAGTATTTTCATATTAACCCAAGGGAAAAAAAACAATTGGAGAAAAAAAGAATCTCTAGGCAAAGTTCGCCAAGTGTTCCACAAGCAGCATTCTGTCTCGACTTGGAGAAGGTTCTCAAATAAATTCCAAAGTGAGTTTTCAAAAGCAAAGAACTGCACAAAATAACAAAAAAACCCCAAAACAAAATGGCTCAGGGTTGGTGAGTAACTGGGCAGTACTTTAAATACGATATTTGAAGGATTCCCACCTGAACAGGAGCCAATCAATTCCAGAAGTCATCTAGGACTGATATTCTTAAAAAAAGATCCCTTAACTCGTTACCCACATGAATAGGCTGATGTCCATTCTCCTTCCCTGCTTGCCTTGGAAGTAAAATCTGCCATGGGAAGGTGGCATCCTAATCTTTACTCAGACAATGCCATGATATTAAGCTTCTCTTAAGGACTCTCAAGATTTGAATAAATGTGCATAGTTCTGGATTAATAATTCCTAATTACTGTCTCTCAACTACCCCATATCCTATCTTTCTTATACCTTTTTTTCTTTCTTTTTATTTTTGTTTTTATTAAATCATAGCTGTGTACATTAATGCAATCATGGGGTACAATGTACTGATCTTGTATACAATTTGAAATATTTTCCTTTTTCTTTTCTTTTCTTTTTTTTTTTTGAGACAGAGTCTCACTTTACTGCCCTCGGTAGAGTGCCATGACATCACAGGACTCACAGCAACCTCTAGCTCTTGGGCTTACGCGATTCTGTTGCCTCAGCCTCATGAGCAGCTGGGACTACAGGCGCCTGCCACAACACCCGGCTATTTTTTGGTTGCGGTTTGGCCGGACCCGCCACCCTTGGTATATGGGGCTGGCACCCTACTCACTGAGCCACAGGTGCCGTCCATGAAATATTTTCATCTAACTGGTTAACATAGCCTTCACAGTATTTTCTTAGTTATTGTATTAAGACATTTATATTCCACATTTAGTAAATTTCACATGTACCCCTGTAAGATGCACCCTAGGTGTGGTCCCACCAATTACCCTCCCTCTACCCATCCTCCCCCCTCCCTCCCCTCCTTATTTCCTTTCCCCATATTCTTGGGCTTTCCTTTTTTTTTTTTTTTTGCAGTTTTTTGGCCGGGGCCAGGTTTGAACCTGCCACCTCTGGTATATGGGGCCAGTGCCCTACTCCTTTGAGCCACAGGCACTGTCCCAGCTTTCCTTTTATTTTTAAAGATGGGTCTCACTGTGTTTTGCCCAGGCTGTTCTCGAACTCCTGGGATAAAGTAATCCTATCACCTCAGCCTTCTAAGTAGCTGAGACTAATGGTATGTGCCACCAAATCTACTTTTTTTCCTTTTCCCTTTCTTTTTTTTTTTTTTTTTTAAGAGAAAGAGTCTCACTTTGTCATCCTTGGAAGAGTGCCATGGTGCCACAGCTCACAGCAACCTCCAGCTCTTGGGCTTAGGCGATTCTCTTGCCTCAGCCTCCCAAGTAGCTGGGACCACAGGCGCCCACCACAATGCCTGGCTATTTTTTTTTGTTGTTGTAGTTTGGCTGGGGCCAGGTTTGAACCAGCCACCCTCAGTATATGGGGCTGGTGCTCTACTCACTGAGCCACAGGCGCCACCCAATGCCATAGGGCATTTTTCCCCTATGTCTCTTTCCCATTCCCTATTTTCTTCCTTCCTTCTTTTTTTGAGATGGAGTCTCACTTGGTCACTTTTGGTAGAATGCTGTCATAGCTCACAGCAACCTCAAACTCCCTGGGCTCAAGTGATCCTCTTGCCTCAGTCTCCCAAGTATCTGGGACTATAGGAGTCCAACACAATTCCCAGCCAGTTTTAGAGATGGGGTCTCGCTCTGGCTCAGGCGGTCTCCCAACTCCTGAGCTCAAGCAATCCACCATCTTGGGCCTCCCCAAGTACTAGGATTACAGGTGGTAGCCACCACGCCTGGCCCCCCATTCCCTATTTTCAATGACATAAACTGTTGCAGATTTAAAGTCAGAGAAAACATGCTTTGAGTTTTCCAAGGAAAACCAAACAAGAAAGTAAATGAAAAAAATCCATTTATTAAACAAACATTTATCGAATGCCCACTATGTGAAAACCCTTTTAAGCCTTTGGAACTGTTATCAGTGAACAAATAAGACAAAAAAAATTTGTGAAATATACATTCTGGTAGAGTAAAAAAAAACACTAGACATATTAGGCTATTAAGTAAAGAAATGTCCAATTTCCTTAAGTACTAAGTTTGACATTTGATATCTCTGACATTGCACATTGATATACTTCTTGGGTTTTTTTATATTAAAGGAACATCCTTATTTTTTCAAACATATGTTTTGGCTTGTGATATTTTTTAGAGCAATTTTTGTGAAATCACAGACAAGTAAAAAATGTTATTTTCAAATGTATTTTCATGAAACTAGTGCAGTGCAAACAGCTCAAAACAGAAATGAAGTGTTTGAGAAGGATGTGGCTAATGAGTACATAGTACACTGATTGAGAAGTTCTGTTCTAGTGATATATATATATACTTTTTTTTTTTTTTTTTTTTTTAGAGAAAGAGGGCAGCGCCTGTGGCTCAAAGGAGTAGGGCGCTGGCCCCATATACTGGAGGTGGCGGGTTCAAACCCAGCCCCAATCAAAAACTGCAAAAAAAAAAAAAAAGAGTCTCACTCTGTTGCCCCAGGCTAGACTGCCATGGTATCATTATAGCTCACAGTAACCTCAAACTCCTGGGCTCAAGCAATCCTCTTGCCCCAGCCTCCTGAGTAGCAGGGACTATGAGGCATCTACCACAAGTGCTCGGCTACTCTTTTTTATTTTTTTAGTAGAGGCAGAGTCTCACTCTTGCTCAGGCTGGTCTCAAACTCCTAGCTCAAGCAATCCACCTGCCTTGGCCTCCCAAGAGTGCTAGGATTACAGGTGTGTATTACCATGCTTGACCTGATTTTAATCTTGAAAATAAGCCATATGGGCATCCTGAGGCCATGCTACATCCTGAAAGCTGTAATGGAAGCAAAGGCATCCCAGCCTACATGTGAATTAGCAGCAAGACTGGACATTACTATTCTAACAATATTGGACCATTTGAAACAAATTAGCATGGTAAATAAGCTGGATAGATGCATGAATTATTATGAGTGTCAGAAGAGAAATCATCTCAAAGCTTGCCTTTCTTTGTTGTCACAACATAAAACCAAGCCATTCTATAGCATATTGTTATGTGTGATGAAAAATGGATTCTTTTTGACATTCGCAAGTGTTTGACGCAATGCTTGGAAAAGATGAAACGCCAAAACACAGTCGAAAACCAAATAGTCAGCAGAGAAAACTAATGATGTGTGTTTGGTGGTCCTGTGCTGCTATTATCCACTACAGCTTCATGAAACCTGCTCAGTCGATTACAGCAGATGTCTACTGCAACCAACTGGACAACATGATAAGGATTCTTACAATTACCAGCCGAGAATGGTCAATAAAGATAGGCCAAGACAATGCTGCCCTACAAATAATGCTGCTCAAACTGCTACAAAAGCTGGACTTGGAAACTCTCTGTCACCCACTGTATCACCAGAACTTGCATCAACTATCTACCACTTCTTCTAGGCTTTGGACCACTTCTTGCAAGGACAAATATTCAATTTACAACAAGCTTTGGAAAATGCTTTTTGCAATGTCATTGCCACTCATTCTCCAGGCTTCTTCACTGCTGGCATGGACAAGCTACTGTTAAGATGGCAAAACTATGTCGATTAGGTGCATACTTTGATTATATATACTGCTTCTTCTTCGAGATATAATAAACTAAACTTGTGATTTGAAATTTGACATTTCATATTTAATGACCTAATATTAAGTAAATTACATGTTAAAAATAAGTGCTATGGAAAAAACGTGTTCAGCTAAAGGTAGACTGGGAGTACATGTGTGAGAAGGGGAAAGCCGGTTGGAATTTAGAATGGGATAGTCAGGGCAGGTCTGATTCAGAAAGTAACACAGGAGCACAGACTCAAAGGAAGAAAACAGTCTTTTTAGCTATCTGGGGAAAGAGAGGGAACTTTCAGTGCAAATCTCTGATCCATCCATGTGTGTACCCTGTGAGCTAAGAACTGGCATTGTGACGGGAGTAGAGCAAACCAAATAGGAGTTGCAGGTGAGCTAGGGAGGACATAGGGAGCCAGCATCTCTTAGGAACTTGTAAGCAATTACAAGGACTTTACAAATTAAAAACAAACAGCCCCTGCCTCTTACCAAAAAATAAATACATAAATAAAATAAAATAAGATAAAATAAAATTTAAGAGTCTTTGTACTTGAGACTAATGTATTTATCTGCATAACTGGGCCTTTTACTAAGAGCTTTGTAAAGCCAATGAGTGGAACACAGGAAGAACCCTGCTCTGCCCTCTACAAAAGGAAAAGCGGAAGTAGTCTAAACTTAGACTCGTTGCTGGGGCCTCCACCTCCCATATAGAAGACTCTGAACAACAGAGACTCAAAATATTTTTCTATCTGCTACTACTTTCTCTCCCAGTTCTATTTACTCTAGCTTATTTAAAATAGGGAGCTAGAATTTATATGGGTAGGCGTATTGGCTAGGCAAGCAACATTAATGTGGGGACAGGAAAATCAGATTCCCTGAAAGCCTCAAATTCTAACACACTCAGCTGAGGGAGCAGGGCAGAACAGCCGCACTGAGACTCACCTTCGGAGAGCACACTTGTTATGTAGACTCCGCGGAGGGAGGTCACATTGGTAAAGTCTGTCTCTCCACCCGTGGTAGTGTAGAGATGTCGGTCCAAAGACTTGGAATATACAATGCCTCGATCGTCTGAGGTAAAGATTGTGCCAAATCCAGTATCTGAAATAGGCAAACAAACAAAAACACTAAGTCTTGGTAGGAAACAGAGAGAAAAAATAGTCTAACGATAGTCTGACTGAAGCCAGTTGTCTCTCTTCATGATGAAGACTCAGCCCTGATTATGAAGCAAGGTTTGGAACCCAAGATTTTCCTGCCCGTCTTTAATTCTAGTATCCAACTTAGTGCTTGGAGTATGGCAGATGTAAGTTTGCTAAATGAATTAATCAGATGCTACAAAAAAGCTCCTTTCAGTTATATTTTTGTGGCAGAGGCACTGTATTTAGATTCATACTTTATACATCTCTAAATCTTTGTACTCTAGCAAAAATACTTCTCAGACTACCTGTGATGAAGGATCATTCTTTTATTTTCAATATGTCATAAACCGATGCTTTTGTAAAATATAAAAACTAATCACTGGAAAAATGAAATGAAGAGACACAAAATATAAGCTCTAAATTTATTGTTATATTCAGCAGATATAAAATTATTTCATTAGATGGCTAAAAGAGTTTCCCAACTCTTGCTCTCCATGGCTGTACTTATCGTTAAGAGAGAGTTTGCAAATCAGTACCAGTCTTCCAAAACTGTTCATTGAGCAGCTCTCTGTTCTGTAACACTTGAACATGCTTTACATAAACTGTATGAGAGTACCAAAACAAGTGGCCTTTTAAACAGGAGCTATATATATGTCTAGGATGGAGTAATCTGCAGGACACTAATAATTTTTAGGGGTAAGAGGAAAAATCAACATGTAAAAAAAGAAAGCTATTCAAAGTAGGGCTCAAAGCTTACATCTCTGTGCATTTAAGAGTGAGCCACTAAAGGCTAGGCGCGGTGGCTCACGCCTGTAATCTTAGCACTTGGGAAGTCGAGGCGGGTGGATTGCCAGAGCTCATGAGTTCGAGACCAGCCTGAGCAAGAGAGAAACACTAGTGCCTAAAAAAAAGCTGGGCATTGTGCCAGGTGACTGTAGTCCCAGCTACTTGGAAGGCTAAGGCAAAAGGATCGCTTGAACCCAGGAGTTTGAGGTTGCTGTGGGCTATGATGCCATAGCACTCTACCCAGGGTGATCAAGTGAGAGGCTTTGTCTAAAAAAAAAAAAAAAAGAGTGAGCCACTAAAAAGCTCTTACCTCCAGGTTCGTCTACATGCATGAACACCATGTCATCATTAGCTGCCAGAATAGAATAGAACTGTTCCTGCCCAACGGAGGGGAGCTGGGCCATGCTCCAGGTGTCCCCTTGATCTGTTGATACATGGATCCTTCTTGTTGTATCCTAGAACAAATGCCAATATTTTCTTTTTAATTTTCTGCCAAGATGCCATGTTCAGGGATAAGAACAGGAACATCTTACATAATTATTGCCATCCATTTCCCCTCTGGGCACAATTGCTATAAATGAAAGGTCATAGTACTAATTACCAAAGCAATTTCTAATCACTAGCCAAGTTCCAGGCAATGTATTTTTTTTTAAATTTTGAGTAAGCATGAGGGTACATACAATTAGGTTATATTATTTGTGTCTGTAAGATAAAGTCAAAAGTCTGCATTGTAGGCTCATGGCCTACAGCAATAGTGGTTACAGCATTGGCCACATGCACTGAGGCTGGAGGGTTGGAACCCAGCTCGGGCTACCTAAATGACAATGACAACTGCAACAAAAAAATAGCCAAGCATTGTGGCTGGCACCTGTAGTCCCAGCTCCTCGGGAGGCTGAGGCAAGAGAATCTCTCAAGTCCAAGAGTCTGAGGTTGCTGAGAGCTGTGACGCCACGGCACTCTACCAAGGGTGACATAGTGAGGCTCTGTCTCAAAAAAAATAAAAAATAAAAAGTCTGAATTGTAGTTGAGGCCTTCACCTGGGGAGTGTGCCATCTATGTAAGGGTATACCCTCACAGTGTACTCATTAGGTGGGAACTTACCGAGCCCACTCCTCCCCATTCTTGAATTTAATTGTGTTTTGCTCTCTTGTGGGCCTGTAGTTATTCATCTACTATTTTCAGATTAGCACTGAATACATGGGATGCTTGTTTTTCCACTCTAGAAATACTTTACTTAGGAGAATGTTCTCCAACTCCATCCAGGTAAATACTAAAGATGCTGAAGTTTCCATCTTTTTATGGCTAAATAGTATCCCTGGTATACATATACTGTATTTATCAATTCATCCATGGGTTGATGGGCACTCACGCTCTTTCCACATCTTTGCAATTGTGAATTGAGATGCTATAAACATTTGAGTGCAAATGACCCTTTGATAAAATAATTTTTTTTCTTCCCGGTAGATGCCTAGTAATGGGATTCCAGGATCAAATGGGAGGTCTAATTTGAGCTCTGTGAGGATTCTTTAGTTTGCAGTCTTTAGTTTGCAGTCCCACCCGCAGTGTAAAGTGTGCCTTTAGTTTGCAGTCCCACCCGCAGTGTAAAGTGTGCCTTTCTCTTCACATCCACACCAGCATCTGCAGCTTTGAGACTTTGTGATGTGGGCCATTCTCAATGGGGATTAGGTGATATCTCAGGTTGGTTTTGATTTGCATTTCTCTGATGATTAGGGCCGATGAGTATATTTTCAAATGTTTGTTAGCCATTCATCTGTCTTTTGGGGAAAAGGTTCTGTTCATGTCACTTGCCCATTGATTGATGGGATTGTTTGCTTTTTCCTTGTTGATTTGCTTGAGTTCTTTGTATATTCTGATCACTAGTTCTTTGTCCAATCATAACATGCGAACCTCTTCTCCCATTCTGAAGAGTGTCTATTTACTTTGTTGATTGTGTACTTAGCTGTGAGAAGCTTTTAAACCTGGTCAGGTCTCATTTATTTATTTTTGTTCTTGCTGCTGTTGCCAATGGGGTCTTCTCCATGAATTCTTTCCCAAGACATACAAAACATAAGAGTTTTTCCCACACTTTCCTCTAGGGTTTTTGTTGTTTCATGTCTTAAATTTAAATTTTTTTTATCCAGCATGAGTTAATTTTTGTAAGTGGTTGAGAGATGCAGGTCAGTTTCAGTCTTTTACAAGTGGTTAACCAGTTCTTCCAGCACTACTTATTAAATAGGGATTCTTTTATCCAGTGTATGCTTTGGTTTGGTTTGTCCAAGATCAGATGGTGATATGAGGCTGGTTTCATCTCTAGGGTCTCAATTCTGAGATCTCTGTCTTTATTTTTATTCAGTACCACGCTGTCTTGGTCACTATAGACTTGTAGTATAACCTGAAGTTTAGTAAGGTGATGCTTTTAAGTTTTGTTTTTATTTCACAGAATTGCATAGGCTATTCGGGCATTTTTTTCTGGTTCCATATAAATCAAATAATTATTTTTTCAAGTTCTTCAGAGTATAATGGTGATGTTTTAATGGGAGCTACAGTAAATCTCTAGATCACTTTGGGTAGTATAGACATTTTAGTATTAGTGATTCTTCCCAGACATGAGCATGGAATATTTACCATTTGTCAATATCTTCCTATTATTACTTTTCTCAGGGTGTCACAGTTCTCTCTGTATAGCTTCTTCACACCCTAGGTATTTCATTTTCCTTGAAGCTACTGAGAAGAGTACTGTGACTTTGATTTGGTACTCAGCTTGACTGTTACAGGCATATATGAAGGCTACTGATTAGTGGACACTGATTTTATATTTCAAGATGTTACTGTATTTCTTTTTCTTTTTGTTTTGTTTTTTTGTTTGTTTGTTTTTGGCCAGGGCTGGGCTTGAACCTGCCACCTCCAGCATATGGGGCTGGCGCTCTACTCCTTTGAGCCACAGGTGCTGCCTGTTACTGTATTTCTTGATCACCTCCAGGGGTTTCGTGGTTGACTCTCTGGGGTTTTCTACATATAAGATCGTTTCATCAACAAAGAATGAAAGTTTGACCTCCTGTGTCCCCATGTGTATACATACTTTTGATATCTTTCTCTTGCCTGATCTTACTGGTTAGGACTTCCAGCCAGGCAGTGTACTTCTTCATCCTGGCATAGTTCTATAAGATGGTATCCTCCCAATCTCTGATGTTCTATCTCTTTCAGTAGACCTAAGGCTCTGATGGGGCCATAATTAAGTTGGCTTTGTAGCCATTCACACTTGTACACTTGGTCAGGTTAATTCTTAAAATGATGACTGTGCATAAAAGTTTAGTCCCTTTGAGACAGTCCTGCCATAATCCAAATATTTAAATAACTAAGGGTCTAGACAATGGAGATGAAACCGATGCTTGGGAGGTCATAAGAGAAGTCAAGATGACTTCATTTTAAGGAAGTCTCTCAGAATAGTCATACTGAAGGGAACATGCATGGGCTAGAAAGGGGCCAAGAAGAGTCAGAAATTACTAGAAGGAAGAGGATCAGGGAGTATTTGGCTTATAAAAGGAGTCTGTTAAGAAGACAATTAAAACTTACTCTCTGATAAGTTGCTTAAAATAGCTACTAGACACAGTCATCCAGGGCATGAGAATTGATCTCAGGGCTTCCTAGGTTAAATATTCTTTAAAGTTCAATGATAAATACATTTAAATTCTTTAACTTATACTAAGATGTCTAATTACTTTTAATCTTATTGTTATAGGTAGAAACTAGAATTCAAAAGCACATGGTAGAATTTTAATTTTGTAGGTAGTATAGCATAGGCCACAAAGAGGGTACCTCTGGAATGTGGTAGTCTTGTTTATACCAGTTTTCCACCACTGGTTACTCAATTTCCTCCCCTATAAAATTAAGATAACAGTATTATGCTTGTTGGGTTGCCTGGAGGATCATTACAAAATGTTCTGAGAGTTATCTGTGCTTGCCGTTTCTGCTTCCCCATCTCTAGTTCTCTCTGGAGAAACTTCTCCCATCAGCCTTTAACTTCACCACTCCAATGCAAGGTTGAGATCACCCAACAATCTAGCCTTTGCCAGCTCCTGTGGATAATTCTCAGAACTCATCTAACTCAACATCTGAACTGAATTTAATGGAGCTGATCCTGGCCTGGTCCTGCTTTCTGCCTCCTGCACTGGTTCCTCCCTCTCATCTTCTTTGCTGGATTCTTCTCTTCCCAACTCTTCAGTGTTGGGGTGTTCGGGGCTTGCTTGGTCCTCCCACCCCTTCTCCACCTACTCAGTCCTCCACAAGATACTATCTAGTCACAAGGCGTCAAACACCATATAGGTTTGGGAGATGCATATACCCGAATGCTCATCTTACATTTCCATTTAGATACCTAACAGGTATCTCACAGCTAAAACGGACTTCTTGATTTTGCTCCCACAAACCTGTCCCTGCTATAGCATTGGTCACCTCAGAATAAGACAGGTACTCAGGACAAAGTCTCTAAAGCAATGGTTCTCAACCTTCCTAATGCTGCGACCCTTTAATACAGTTCCTGTGGGTCATGACCCACAGGTTGAGAACCACTGCTCTAAAGGAACCCTTGATTTCGCTTATCCTGTCACACCCACATTTAATCCATCAGCAAGTCCTATTAGCAATACATTTGAAGATACATCCACAGTCTCACCATTTCTCCCCCCTCCACTGCTAACAGCCTGGCCAAGCTACCACCTCTTTTTCTTGGACCACTGTGAGAGTCCCCAGCTGCTCTCATTGCTTCCATGTGTGTTCCTGGAAGGCTATTCTGTGCACATCTATTCTGTCAAAACAGAAGCCAAATCCCATCATTCCCCGGCTCACAACCTCACATCTCCCCAACATATGAAGAGCAAAGGCCAAAATCCTAATTGTGACCTAGAAAGGCCCTAAGAGGTCTGGCTGCTGACTCCCCCTCTGGCCTCACTTCTGACCACTCCTGTCTGTGTTCCTGCCACGCTATCCTTCCCTTTTCTTCAACGGGCTGAGCGTGCTCCATCCTGAAGCTCTCCCTGCTTGCTGTATCCTCACCCTCCTCTCCTCCTATACTGGTCTCAGAGAGTGCTCAAACCGTCCCATCCAAAATACCACTTCTCTGATTCCTGCCACTTTCTACTTCCTTCCTCTTTAGATTGCTTCACAGCTTTAATTATTATCACTTCCCTCCTTGAATATAAGCTCTGAGAGAGGGAATGTATCTGTTTTGTTCACAGCTATGTTCCTAGGCTCTGAATAGTTACCCATTAAAAAAATTTTTTTTTTTTTGGTAGAGACAGAGTCTCACTGTACCGCCCTCTGGTAGAGTGCCATGATGTCACACGGCTCACAGCGACCTCTAACTCTTGGGCTTACGCGATTCTCTTGCCTCAGCCTCCTGAGTAGCTGGGACTATAGGCGTCCGCCACAACGCCCGGCTATTTTTTTGTTGCAGTTTGGCCAGGGCTGGGTTTGAACCCACCACCCTCGGCATATGGGGCCAGCGCCCTACTCACTGAGCCACAGGCGCCGCCCCCATTTAAATTTTTATTATTATTGAAAAATGAGCACGAGTACATTGCCTTTTTCAGATGTCCACATTTGAGTAAAGTCCAAACACTGAGTCAACATATCCCATAAAAAGATATAGGAAGTGCAGAACGGTCCGTCACAGTTGATCGGCCTCCGCAGAAAGAACCACACCCTCAATCCTTACAGTGATATTAAATTTTGCAAGAGACAAGAAACTCTGACAGTACTGGGTAGTAAAAGGGATCTATATAAGACATATACGTGTATTCACAGAAATGCCAAGCTCCAAAGCAAGAGGTAAATATCTACCTTATCAGCCATCACAGAGGCAAAAAGGAAACGTCCCCCAAGACCAAAGGAGTAGATTTTCACGCCAATAGTTTTGAAGCTTTTTCCCAAGTCTGAAGTTCTCCGTAATTCCAGAGCCCCAAGGTCAGCTTCTTAAACAAGACAAAATATTAATTAAAACTCCACTTACTCATGAGCCTAGTTCAAAACAGCTGCTTAACAACTGTTCTTAATTTTATAGCTAAAGCATTTTTAATCCTATGCATGTTGATAAAATGATAATATAAATGTGATATAGCATTAGTTATAGGGAATTCACAGTTGAGTTTTATATCGTAAAGTTTTCTTTTTTTTTTTTTTTCTGAGACAGAGTCTTACTCAGTCGCCCAGGGTAGAGTGCCATGATGTCACAGCAACCTCAAACTCTTGGGCTCCAGCCATCCTCTTGTGCTCAGCCTCTTGCGTAGCTGGGATTACAGGTGCCCACCATAATGCCTGGCTAGTTTTTCTATTTTTAGTTGAGACAGGGTCTTGCTTTGCTCAGGCTGGTCTTGAACTACTGAGCTCAAGCAATCCACCTGCTTTGGTCTCCCAGAGGGCTAGGATTACAGGCGTGAGCCACTGCACCCAGGCTTCATGCTGTGGAGTTTTATGTTGGACGGAAAGACAGAGTTTACTGAATTCTAGTATAGGTGCATAAAAATATCATAGGCACAAGATCCTGCCTTACTTTCTTCATGGCACAGTTCAAAATTATCTTTTCTTTTTCTTTTATTTTAGAGATAGGGTCTCACTTTGTTGCCCAGGCTGGATTTGAACTACTGGACTCAAGCAATCTTCCTGCCTCAGCCTCCTGAGTAGCTGGCGTTACAGGCATGTGTCACTGCACCTGGCTCTCATTCTAAGTTGTCTTGCTTGAGTTCTGGTTTTCTTGTTTATCATCCAATACCCTGACCTGAATTTATGTCTCATGAGAGAAGGACTTGGGGGTTTCATTCTCTCCATCTTTAGAACAGTGTTTAGCATAGAGCAGGTGCTCCAATATTTGCTGAATGAATTTTGAAAATAATGAAAGATTTTGCTTTTTGCTTTGAAACTGTACCACAGATTAGAAATCCACTGGTTTCTGCCAATAAATACATAACCCATGCTTTCTTGCAGAAATCACTATGTAGTTTAATTTGCTATTATTTTCACCTAATATTTGTTTTATATAAATACACTGCTAAAATTAAGAATATTGCCTCTGTGTATAGCATACTTTTTATTTGATTTGTGTACAGTGCAATAATTTGGTTGTCCTTCCAAGGTTTTAAAAATCATTACCGACTTTATTTAGCTATTAAAATTTCAAGAGAATGAAAGTATCTTTTATGTTTCTACTTCACTTCACACAACATAGAACACTGTACCATAATGGCCAGCAGGACGCTGTTTTCTGGGACTAAATATACTTACTGCAAGAGCCATTCACATAGGTGGTAAAAAAGATGGTGTTTTCTGATCCCCTACAATGAGGCAAAAACAGGGAAAAAGAAAAAGTTTAACATCGCTAATGGATTGTGTCAACGTTTGTCACAAAGATCCTGGCAAGTCTAATGAGCACCATCCACAGGCAGTGCCCAGTGCAGCCTTCTCAGGTGCTGTGCTCTGGTCCTTCCACGGCCCGTCAGTCCAGCTCCCCATAGCCTGGCTCCGTGCATTATACCCCTACTTCTTTATGTGAACTCTTTCTGCCAGTCATACTGGTCTACTCACTTTCCAGATTTGCCCCTTATATTGGCTCAGACTGTTTCCTCTTTTAAATGCTTTTCTCTCATGTAACCAAATCTTATGCTCCAGCTTAAAATCTAGGTCTTCCCCATAGCTGTCCCTTTCATTCCAGCTGGCAGGCTTCTTTGCTGTGAAGTTCTAGAGCAGTGGTTCTTTTTCACTCTTTATTTTTATTTATTTTTTATTATTTCTTCAAAGATACCCTCAGCTGGGTAAACGGCAAAAATTTAAGTCATCATTGTGTAGAGCAGTGATTCTTAACCAGGGGCAATTCTGCCTCCCAGGGGACATGTGACACTGAAGACAATTTTGGTTGTCACAACCGGAGCAAGGGGGGCAAGGGTTGTTACTAGCATCAAAGGGGTACAGGCCAGGGATGCTGCCAGGCACCTTGCGGTGCACAGGATGGTCTCCCACAAGAAAGAACTACCTGGCCCCACATGCCGTTAGAGCTGATGTTGAGAAACCCTGTTCCAGAGCACTGTGCCATTCTACACAGCACTTAGCACTCGCTTCTCTCCTATTTTCGATTTTAATTACATAGTATGTGCCTTATCCCGCCTACTATGCTAATTGGCTTCTCAAGGCAGGTACTAAGTTTTGGGCTTTATTGTTTCCCCTCAGAATCTAGTTCAATGTTTTATATGAGCTAAATAATTTAGTTCTTTCATCTCAAATAGACAACTAGGTCAATGGCTGAATTATTTAAAATGTAACTTGGAAAGGGAGTTTGCAGGGAGCTAGATTCAGATTCTGATGGTCCTTATAAATTACTACCAGCAAAAGCTGCAGGATTTGAGCATGTTCTTTCAGGATTTAAGATTATAAACACTTATCAGCAGTCAAGCAAAAAAAACATATTACTAAAGTAAAACACTCTACATAGGATAGAAAAGAAAATACCATTTTAAAATAATTTTTCAGCTTTGAAGATAAATTTTAATGATCAAAATTACTATAATCTTATTTAAACATGCCCTACATTCTTTAGGGCCATCAGGAATAAAACAATTTATTAATAACCTTGTGGGTTTTTTTTTTTTAATTTCTTTTTTTATTTTATTTATTTATTTATTTGCAGTTTTTGGCCAGGGCAGAGTTTGAACCTGCCACCTCTGGTATATGGGGCCGGCGCCCTACTCCTTAAACCACAGGCACCGCCCATAACTTTGTTATCTTAAAAATCCCTTCCTGATTAAGAGCTTATAAGGTACAAACACAATTCATAAAATAAAAGCAAATGTGGCATGTTGCACTGGTGCTGTGAAAACCTCATCACCTCATTACATGAGCATTCCTGGAAAAGGCCCATTTTATTTAAGCAACACATTCAATATTTTAATTAATTTTGGTAGACATGTTTCAAATCTATACCATTACACTTTCCTGATTCCCTAAGTAGAGTACATTTTAAACTCTTTCTTGGTATTATGAGTCCTCGTCATGAACATCAACCATATCAAACTATAATAAAGTGTTCCCATTAGAAGTCACTGAAGTGTGTGTACTTTCTTGGTCTAGCACTAAATGATTTCACACTGTTACACACTCTCTAAGTTTTTGTCTACAGGACTGCCTCCTTCCAGCTCTCAGGCTGTAATTCTAATGCTGTTACATGCTTACTGCTAGCAGCTACATATCCCAACCCTGGAAGCAATCTGCTATAAACAGGGAAATCAGATTAAATTTGTTGAAATTAGTCAAATAAAAAGAAGAAAGAAGCTCTAAACAAGGGTCTGAGCCTAACTAAATTTTGGAGGCATGAAGCTCTTAATTCTCCCACATTTCCCAAATAAACCTCCTTGCACAGACGGAAAAAACTAAAACCCAGAGAGGTTAAGCCACTGACTAGCAGCAGAGTGAGGCTGGAACAAAGGTGACGTGACTCCTGAGGAAGAGCTCCCTCCACTGCACCATCTCTAAGAAGGCACCTGGTGGGGCCAGGGCATCCCACCGAGAGAAGTGAATGCGTTTTGGTGCACAGACAGTGTGACTCTGGGAGTTTGGAAGCTCTTTCAGCTTTCTTCCTGGTTCCATGTTCTACCTAACTGAAATGGATCTCTAGACAAGGGAATATAAATCTGGGCACAGAAAAGTCTTTAAATCCCCAAATTAAAGCTGTATTTTATTATATTCCAACTGATGTCACCATTCATGGAAAATAAACCTTTTGCAGGCAGCAGCTACTCCATTGCATGCCTTGTTTTATACTCTATATTCCAGCATTTAGTGAGACTAAGTCTTCTTTTCCAGCAGAATTAGAAGCTCCTCCAGGTTGAGGTCTGTGTCATACTCCTCTCTGGTATCCCTTACGGCACCCTGAAGAGTACTTGGCACATACTAAGTGCTCAGTATTTATTCACATGATTTTTGGCAGCACTATCAGGAAAGGTTTAGGGCTCTGCACAGATGGAGTCTTCAGTTACTCACCATTTGGCCAAACATACTGCTTTGTGGATTTCTTCCCATTTTCCCCCAAAATTCTTGGACACCCACAGGCCATTCTGAAAGATTATAAATGACTTATCAAAATTCCAGCTTTATCCTGTGCAGCTGCTTGTATGACCTTTAATAATTCTCATCCAATCATTCAGGACAGTAAAACACACACTGAAGTTCCATCAGAACTGCCTGAGCTCTATAAACACGCACACGGTTTATCTGAGGCCCTTTGGGGTCTTGGAATCTCAGAATAACAAATGCATATGAAATGCCTACTATGTGCCAGGCGCTGTACCAGACATTGCACTGGGGATACAAAGATGAATAAGACACACCCCCTTCTCTCAAGGAGCTCAGTTTAACAAAGGACATAGATAAGAAGGAAGTTTCACACAATGCAGTGTTATGGAAACACGGTCTAGCGCAGAAATGGGGACAGGAGGGCCACAGCATCACAGACGGCTTCCCTGAAAAAGACAGCTGCGCTGAGGTTTAAATGACGAGCAGTGTGACCAAAATAAGGCGAGCAGGGAGATGAGGTGTCACTGCACACAGACAGACCAGAGCTAGCACAGGCAGGGGTAAGAAGGCGCCGCAGTGTGTGGGGGAAGCCAAAGCCACTGGACACTGAGGGAGCACACATTCCAAGGTGAGCAAATGAGGAGGGAGAGCCAGGGAGAGAGGCGAGGGCAAGCTCATTGAGAGCCTTCCTTCTATGCCATGCTGAGGAGTCTGGGTTTTAGTGGCTATCAGGGACTCTGAGGAGGAAGGTATTCTCAGCAGGAGAATGGCATAGGCACTTTCACTTTCTTAGGTAGAATACTTAGATGAGAATGGGGAAGATGAGTTCTGAGGTCCTGAACCTGTTCATGAGAAACAGGTCCTCCAAGAATTTAGAAGCCAGAATAGTAGAACTGGATGATTTTTCTGGGAGGGCAGATGGGGAAGAGGGGTGATATGTGTGTGTGTGTGTGTGTGTGTAAGTCAGTCCCTCTGGATTTCTGGTTGGGGTATGGGATGCGTTGTTACCATTAACTAGCATAAAGATTAAGGAAAGAAGAGCAGGCCTGAAAGAAGAGCAGGCAAACAGCTTAACTTTAGACTGATTTGAGATGTTCTTGAGATATCCAGCTAGAGATACCCAGGGGCAACAGGATAGTAATTTGATACGTGAGAAAAAGCCAGATAGAGATAAGGTTTGAGAATCTTACTTATTGTAAGTGGTGGTTAAATGCTAAGAGTGGAAGAGATTGCCCAGAGTGAAACGGACAGTAGGCATTTAAGGGTAGGTTGAAAGGAGTTTAACAAAGAGACCAAGAAGGAATGGCCAGAAAAGCAGAAGAACCAAAGAGAATGAAGTTACAGGAGCCAAGCACATGGAGGGTCCCAAAGGAGGGACGGCCAATATTTGGAAATGTAGCAGAAACTTAAAAAGGTAAAGACTGATAACATCAATTACACTGGCAAAAGAGCTTACTGAGCTCAGCTTTAGTGGAGCTGGGACAGAGACGTCCTGGTACAGTTGGAATTAACTGGGGATCATCCAGGCAGACTTTACCTTCAGCATCCCCAACCTCAATCACCATCCTCCTTCAACTTTTCCTTCTCTGGTCATATTCACCTCCCAGCATTTCTAATTTTCCCAATTCTACTTATAAAGCCAAGAAAAGGTCTGATACCACTTATGTGTACTTTAGTACAAACAGGTGTATCTTCCCCAGCCCTATTTTTTTTTTTTTTTAATTGCAGTTTGGCTGGGGCCGGGTTTGAACCCGCCACCCTCGGTATATGGGGACGGCATCCTATTCACTGAACCACAGGCGCAGCCCTATTATTTGTACTTCAAAGTTTCTCTTAATTGGAAGAAATTTCAGGTATAAAACAGCCCTGTTTTAATAACCTCAAGATACTTAGTAATGGAGATGATGTGGCAGAAGAGATCTGTGGCCCTGTCCACCCTTGTGGAGGTCTCTCTGCTCCCTCGCAGGGCCTTTACCTTAAGCTGCTGAAGGCCAATTTCCAGGAATTGCTGTTCTGAGATCTGAAGCCTACCCCCAGCAAGCTAGTTTCCTTCCTCTGGCCCCCACTGCCTGAACATAGATCTGACCCTCCTGCAGCTCCCCCCAGCACCGTCTCTGCTCAGGGACCTCCTCACAGAAGGTGCAGACCTACACTTCTTTTTTAGGGCCTTTTACCCTCTCTCGGCCAACCCCTTGCTCAGCCTGACTGGTCCACAGCTGACAATCTTGTTTCTGTCCCCAGTCAGTCAATACAGCAACAGATCTCCAACTTCAGTGTGCACACTCAGTTGGGGAGCTTGTTAAAAATACTAGCCAACCAAAAGACATGGATTTATTCTATCTTGGGTGGGGCCTAGGGATGTGCATCTTAAACTAGTTCCTCAGGTGCTTCTGATACCACACTTAGCTGCCCACACTCTAAGATGAGAGAGAGCCATATAAACATAAAAGTATAATTAGACTAGTACAGTCTAGCAAATCAGCCATTCTGGGCCCTTAACATCCACATAAAACAGACTGGTCCTCTAGGAAATGAAAAGTGCTCCTCAGGGGACTCTCAGAAGACAGGTGGGAGGGTTAGGGAGAGACACTAGTTTCTGAGGAAAGTATAGGAACGTGGAGGTAGGGGTGCCAGGATTGGAAACTTTGGGTATTAATACACGAGTGTCAAAGACAGAAATCAATATGCTTTATAAACTGGGAAACTAACAAAAAAGAAAAACTATAAAGATGTGGTTTGGCTTTAGGAAAGGAACAATAAAGGTATTAGGAATTTGATAATTTGCTCGTGCCTTGCGGCACAAAAATGATTACATTAAACTGTTTTCTAGTTCATTACTCCAAAAGCACATAATAGTCACTTAAGTTATGACAACTAGACATTACACTTACCTGGAGTAGATAGCACACGGAAACTGTGTCCTTTACTAACTAGGGGAAAAAAGGCAAACATACGTACTCCATGGCATAAGGAGACACTAGAAAGAAGTCTAATATGTAAGAATTACCAGCAGGGCCCTTCTAAGATGGTATATTTTTGAGACTGTAGAATACAAAGGTAAGGCGAGTTCCTCAACTAGACTTACTTCAGTGCTGAGGGCTAAAAGATAATCAGAATTCTGAGGATTATACATCATCTGCGTGAGAAGATGAAAAGGGAGGTCTGTCTGAACAAAGTTCTTTGCAAAATCTGATGATCTGAAGATTCTTCCTCCACTACTTCCTCCAGACACCTCTGCGGTTAATATCACCTGATCAGGAAGAGGAGACATTAGACTCAGGATGTAATACCATAAACACACAGGAAAGTCTTGCACCGTTTTCACCAGACATTAGCTAAGGAAATTTTAGTCCCAGAAATAAAAAGAATTATAAAAACAGATTAACTGCTTCACTCCACCCCTCTACTCTCATTCTGTTAAAAAATAACATCCTGAATTGAGCCACTGCATCATCCCTGTGAGTCTGAGCCTGGTCAGTTTTGAGATTAGTCAGTTTCCCAAAATACTAAAATTCTGTCTTAGGGACACTGTTAATGCTAAACAACTGTCTCATAATTATGAAGCGTTTTGCTGCATCTTGGGCAGGGGCCAAAAAAAAGAAATCTGTGTGCTGAATTCCATTCTGAAGCAAGATCAGTATTTAATTATGTTTAATTTTTAAATAAACAACAATAAATTAAAATACATTACCATGTACCACTGGATCATTCCAATACTAATATCTGACAGCCCTGCCTGCTGTATCCAGTTCAAAATGTATGAAACATCGAGTCTCACCTTTCCTGAGTTCTCAGGACCAATAGCCATGCCAAATTCAGTTCGAATGAAGGTGTTATTGATGAGATTTGTAATATCCTTAAAGTTCTTTCCATAATCCTCACTAAAGGAAAAAAAGGCCAATTTTGAGTGCAGGGGTCATGGATATGGTTGGGCTCCTATTCGGCTTTCCTTCCCTCTTTTCCACCAACAAGGGGGCCTTATTAGTCTGATGGAAATTCCCTCCCTACCCCCCCCCCGCCCACCCAATCAGTGATGGTCCAGAATGGGGAAGTGACCCACATTGAGCCAGAGAGACAAAAGAAAGAAATTTGGGGCTTCTAGAAAGCATATTTCTTCACACTTAAGATAGACCCTTGATGAAATGGTCTATCTTCCTTTAGGCCATTGGTTTTCAATAAGGGTGTTTTTGTCCTCCAGGGAACATTTGGTAATGTCTGGAAACATTTTTTTTTGGTGGGGGGGGGGGGAGACAGAATCTTACTCTGGAGACCTGACTAGAGTGCCATGGCATTATACTTCATAGCAACATCAAGTTCTCGGGTTCAAGTGATCCCCTTGCCTCAGTTTTTCTATTTTTAGTAGAGATAGGGTCTTGCTTTTGCTCAGGCTGGTCTGGAACTCCTGAGCTCAAGTGATCCACCCACCTTGGCCTCCCAGAGTTCTAGGATTACAGGTGTGAGCCACCACACCCAACCAAAACATTTGAAGAGAAGGGGTCTTGCTCTGTCACCCAGGCTAGAGTGCAGTGACACAATCATAGTTCACTGAAGCCTGAAACTCCTAAGCTCAAACAATCCTTTTGCCTTCATCTTCTGAGTCTGAATAGCTGAGACCACAGGTGTGAACCACCACTCCTGATCTGGAGACATTTTTTATTATCACAACTCAGGGCTGAGATGCTACTGATATCAAGTGGGTAGTGGCCAGTTATCAAATATCCTACAATGCACAGGAATGTCCCACAATAACAAAGAATTATCTTGAGCCAAATGTTAATATTAATAGTACCAAGGCTGAGAAACCCTGACCATGTAGTATGTGAATGCAAAGCAAAAACTTGCTATCTTCATTTTGTTACCATGAGAGGCCAGCTAAGGTAATACTAAAATTTGTTGAGAAGCAGAGCCCATGACGCTAAACTGAACTGACCCTTAAATCTGTCCTTATTCTGTATTTAGTTATGTGAGTCAATAATTCCCTTATTACTCAAACTAGTTTAAGTTGGTATCTGTGTAAAATGCAGTCAAAAGCCTCCTAACTAATCTATTAATCCACAATACTTATGATAAAGCTATGTATTACTCGGTAGGGGTCCTGAAGTACTTCCTCCTAGAGGTTGCCATCCCCACGCTCAAGTCTCTAATTCATGCAATACATACAATACTTCCAGGAAAACCAAACTTAATCTTAATTCTTTGGTTGTTAAAGCCTTCCTCAAAAGCTCATCCAAAAATACCTTTTAGAGGTATTTGAATCCATGTATAGATTTTGGAAAAAAAAGAGGAAAATATCAGTATGTAACTCCAACAGGTTTAACACTACATACCACTCTCTTAAAACACAATGCAGAATACTAAATCTTTTCTTTTTCTTTTTTTGGCCAGGGCTGGGTTTGAACCTGCCATCTCCGGTATATGAGGCCAGCACCCCACTCCTTGAGCCATAGGCGCCACCCCAGAATGCTAAATCTTAATATTCACGAATCTAAGTATCCATTAGTAAAGACCACCACGCACTGCCATATCTGTATTGCTTACAGATAAATGTAGTCTGCAATGGTCTTCAATGATAGAATACAACCATGCACCTCACAATGATGTTTCTGTCACCAACAAATGGCATATACAATGGTGGTCCTCTAAGATTGTGATACTGTAGTTTTACTATGCTTTTTCTTTGTTTAGATACACAAATACGTCACAAGTGCTTACAGTAGTCAGTGGAATACATGTAGACAGGTGTGTAGCCTAGAAGCAATAGGCTATATATAGGCCACCTAGATGTGGGCTGCACCGTCCAGGTTAGTGTAAGCTCACTCTATGACAACCACACAATGACAAAACTGCCAAATGTCACATTTCTCAGAACATATCTCCGTTGCAAAGTGACACATGACTATACAGGAATTAAAATGATGTTCAGGTTTAGGTAGCAGCTTCAACAGGTAAAGAACCCCAGAACCACAGAGCATGAGAGATGCAAGGGTCTGAGGAGAACATCAACAAAACTGCAGAGCAACTAATTGTCTTGATCTTAGCCCCAAACTGGAGACAACTTTTAATCATTTGTGAGGTGTTTTCCCTCGAGGACTGGGGTCTTATTCTAATCTTGCTGGAGCTGTGACCTAGCAGTAGAGATCACATAAATGGAAGCTGGACAGGAGGGCTGTAAGCACGCACGTACAGGTCTCCAATAATACACTAAAGCAAACTACATGTGTCTTTAAGTTGTGCAAATGACTCTTGCCCTTCCTTAGTGCACACACACAGAAAAACCCTAGATAAATAAAATAGAGATTAAGCACCAGGCAACAGACTCCTCTATCATCCTTTCTCTGGCTTTGAAGTAGGTCAAGTGCTATCTTCCTGGCAGCCAGCCAAGAGATGTACATAAACAATTCCTAGCTCTACAGTGCGCATATCAACAGCCCAGAAAACCTTCTAAAGGGGCCACAGAACCTTGATTATCACTAGTTTCTCTCCAGGGTGGCGCCTGTGGCTCAAGGAGTACGGCGCCAGCCCCATATACCGGGGGTGGTGGGTTCAAGCCCGGCCACGACCAAAGCTGCAAAACAAACAACAAAAAAAACTCCCCTCCTTCACGACACCCCCAGGGAACCTCTACAAACCGACTGGCAAACCCGCTTGCTTTTTAAGAACTTGGCACAACAACCATATCCCTGCGTTTCAGAAAGAGAAACCAACATGAAGGAAACAAGAAATCACCCACCACAACACTCTGGCACTTTAGCAGGTTAAACAAGTGAAGAAAATAAAATAAACTGTTGGCGGCTTGGTGGGATTTAAGTAGGGTTCTGTCAAAGACACTTGGGCCCAGAGATATATTTTAACATAATTTGTTGGAACATACCTTTATTTTCTATCACATATGTGTCAGCATATAACACACACCACGAAGAGGAAATCAATGAAACATCTTGAAATACAAATCTCTTTTTCAAATTCCACATGACAATTAACAGTTATGAACAGGGGACAAATGATTAGTAAACAATTAAAACCATATGTTTTAGAAACAAGTCTTTTTAATAACATCTCTACACACCAAACCTAACATCCATTCTTTCTGGTTACCAAAAATAGATATCACTTTTGCAAGGTATTCATGGGGTAAATATGCATAAAAATATACACAGGTTAATAACTCAAGAAAATAACACTAAAAAATAAGTTTATTGGGACTAGAGCTTGTCTTAGTCCATTTGAGTTGGTATAACAGAGTATTACAAACTGTGTAGCTTATACCACCAGAAATTTATTTCTTATCATTCTAGAGGCTGGGAAGTCCAAGGTCAAGGTGCCGTCAGATTGGATGTCTGGTGAGGCTGTGATTCCTAGATCATGGACTGCCATCTTGTCACTGCAACCTCACATGGCAAAAGGGACAAGGGTGATCTCAGGGGTCTCTTTTATAAGAGCACTAATCCCATTTATGGGAATTCTGCTCTCATGACTTGATCACCTACCAATCACCCTTCCATCTAATACCCTCATATGGGGGGTTAGGATTTCAGCTTATGAATTTGTGGGGGACACAAACATTCAGCCTATAACATTCTTCAAATTCATGTCCTTCTCACATGCAAAATACATTAGCTATGTCCCAACAGCCTCAAAAGTCTTAACTCATTCCTGCCATCAGCTTTAAAGTCTCAGATCTTAAGTGTCATCTAAGTACCCTCTAAATCAGATATAGGTGAGACTCAAGGTACGATTCATCCTTGTCCACCTATGTACTTGTGAAAGCAAACAACTTATGTGCTTCTAAAATACAATGGTGGGACAGGGACAGTATAGCCATTTCCATTCCACAAAAGAGAAACAGGAGAGAAGAAAGAGGATCCCAAGTAAGCACAAACTATAAGGCAAACTCCTTATACATGGTATAAGGCAGGGGTGGCGAACACGCGGCTAGAGCCGCATGCGGCTCCCGGCCAAAATGAATTTCGGCTCTTTGCCTCTTATCATTATTTTGTATACTGTGGCTCTTTGCCAAGTTTGGATTTTGTTATGCTGCTTCTGAGG
>CAUYPK010046819.1:0-22216 GCA_963574355.1 Loris lydekkerianus
AGACAGATGCACGATCTACAGACACATGAAAAAAAGCTCATCATCCTTAATCATCAGAGAAATGCAAATCAAAACTACTTTGAGATATCACCTAACGCCAGTAAGAGTAGCCCACATAACAAAATCCCAAAACCAGTGATATTGGCATGGATACGGAGAAAAGGGCACACTTCTACACTGCTGGTGGAAATGCACACTAATTCATTCCTTTTGGAAGGATGTTTAGAGAATACTTAGAGATCTAAAAATAGACCTGCCATTTGATTCCATAATTCCTTTACTAGGTATATACCCAGAAGACAAAAAGTCACAATATAACAAAGACATCTGTACCAGAATGTTTATTGCAGCCCAATTTATAATTGCTAAGTCATGGAAGAAGCCCAAGTGCTCATCGACCCACGAATGCACTTGCAAATTGTGGTACATTTATACCATGGAATATTATGCAGCCTTAAAGAAAGATGGAGACTTTACCTCTTTCATGCTTACATGGATGGAGCTGGAACATATTCTTCTTAGCACAGTATCTCAAGAAGGGAAGACAAAGTATCCAATGTACTCAGCCCTACTATGAAGCTAATTTATAGCTTTCACATGAAGGCTATAACCCAACTATAGCACAAGACTATGGGGAAAGGGCTAAGGGAGGGGAAAGGAGGGGGGAGGTTTTGGTGGAGGGAGGGCAATGGGTGGGGCCACACCTACGGTGCATCTTAGAATGGGTACAGGAGAAACCGACTAAATGCAGAATACAAATGTGTACATATAATAACTAAGAAAATGCCATGAAAGCTACATTGAACAGTTTGATGAGAATATTTCAGATTGTATATGAAACCAGCACATTGTACCCCTTGATTGCACAAATGTACACAGCTATGATTTAACAATAAAAAAAATAAATAAAGCCAATACAAAAAAAAAAAAAGAAATAAAATAAAACATCCTCTAAAGATTTTTTTGTATCACAAATTTGTCTTCAAGTAGGAATTTAATGAATAGAAACTTTCATAGATAAAGCACAGTCATGGAATCTTTGTCGTTCTTCTTTATTCCATTTTTCCTAACCTGTTCTCTTTTTATCAGTCCCTTTCTCTCCTTCACAAGAGAAAAGACAGGAATGATGGGGGCTAGACGGTCATGCAATTGATTAATTCAGTTATATTTATTAAGCTGCTCAGTGTGTCAAACACTAGTCTAAATGCTAAGAGAAAGCAGTTAAAAAGAAAGGCCAGGTCCCTGTTCTAATGGGTCATACATTTTAGTGGGAGAAATAGTAAGTGAAGATGGAATGATATATAGGTAGGTAGGTAAGTATAAATGAGAAAATATTAGAGATAAATCTACTTAAAGATTAAAATAGAGTGAACAAGGAACTATTTTAAAGAGGGTAGTCAGGAAAAGCATTTCTGAAGAAGGGACAAATCTACAGTGTAAGAAAGAGACAGCCATATAAAAATTAGAGAGGAGCCAATTCAGGTAGAAAAAAAAAGAGCTAGTGCAAAGGCCCTGAGATGGGAGCAAATGCAGGACTGGAGCAGTCCTGTAATAACAATGGAGTTGAAAGATGGGATTATCCCACATATGTGGTTGAGGGTAGTCCATGTAGTATTTTATAAGTCACAGGAAAGCATTTGGATTTTCTTCCAAGAGTGATGAGAAGTATTGCTGGTTTTCAAACAAGGGAGAGATAAGATGTGATTTTATGTGAAGAAAATGACCCCAGAGGATGTGCAAAGAGAAAACAGGAAAACAAAATAGAAGTAATTATCAGTGTTCAATTGAGGATAGATGGAAAAATCATTAAAGCAAATGGATAAAGAGATAGATTTATGGATTTTAAAAGGTATTTATTAGAAAATATAGCATTTAGTGCCATACTTCAAACTGAGATACTCCAGAAAGGATACAAAGTCTGGCATATGCACCAATATCATTTGGCCACAGAGATACCTGTCATAGAAGATCAGGTAAAATTATGCCTTCACTGAGAACCATTACACACTGAAGAAACACATTACTAACATAGTGAACAATAGCACAAATTGTCACATTTCATTCCTGACACCACTTGTCAGGGCCCAGGACTGGCCAGGTCTCGGCCCAGCTTAACTAGGTTGCTCAGGTCTGTTAGGTGCCTGAGGGCTATCTACTTTAGCTGGAGAGAGAGGAGAGAGAGAGAGAGAGAGAGAGAGAGAGAGAGAGAGAGAGAGAGAGAGACAGAGAGAGAGATCTCAGAAAGATAGATCTTAGTCTTTAGCAGAGCTTGGTAATCTTCAGCAGAGAGACGCCCTGCTGGCGTTCTGCAGCCAGGAGAGGAGACAGAGTCAGAGTAAGCGGTCGGGATAGAATGTGCACGCTCCCCACTGCCTTCTCCTCCAGCCTAATATAAGGCTGATCTCGTGCCTCTCAACACCACAGGTGTAGAGACTGCCAATTCACCACTGCTCTCATCTCCCAAGCTCTCATGCTTGTTAGAGCTAAATCCCTCTCTCCATGCCCTTTTCACTAAGGTGTTACATTGAGCTATGCAGGTATTTCTTATAACTCTCCCTCCTCCTAGCCATAGGCCATACAGGCTGCTACAGTAAATTACCAGTTTTCTCACAGTGGCAGGAATTATCTAACTTTAAAGATCTAATGTTTTAGATTATTCTTCTCAGTTCAGTTTGGTAGTCCAGGATCAGATATATTAAATCATCAAATGAGTAAATATAATGAAGAAAAGATGATATACACTCATGAATACCTATCTTTGCCACAGACTGTACCCTATATTTTTTCAGGTATTCCTGACAGAAATCCTGGCAGGTAAGTATTGTTAATGCCCATTTTATAAGCAAGACTTAGAGAACTTTAAATAACATATCCAAATTTACAAATAATAAGAGTCAACATTCGATGTTCTGTCTAACTCCAAAGTCTAAGTTCCTTACACTGTGTTACCCACTTGTCTGTCTTTAGCAAAATGACTGCAATTTCTATCAAATGTTCCTAGGTAATCTGTGTCTACATGATGCCAAAGCATTTGGTCAAAAAAGGAGGGATATATTAGTGCATTGTGTTTAAATCTCAATGTTTAAAGAAAACAAGGCCATTTTAGCCCAGTGAAATATTTTACCAAACTGTATTTCCATTACTAATTTTTTTTAATTTCAAAAGATTTCAGCCTGATCAGTTAACCAGTACATTCAGAGTTGTCAGAATAAGTCTTGGCCTGGGTACCTTTTCTCCTTTTCTCCATAAAATCAATGTCCCATTAAAACCTTACCCTCCCCCCCACCCAAAATCCTCACCACTTTCTTCTTTCCCTCATAACTTTTGAAGCTATGAAACTAGAGGAAGCAGAATTGATGGCCACATTAAGAGACAAGGCTGCAGAAGTGCTCTTCTACAAACCTAAAGTATTTGCTATTGAAAACTCTTGTTCCATATAATACACGTCTCTCTTTAATATGATGCCATGTCCACTTTACCTAGGACTTCTAACCTTTGAGAAAATATCCACATAGTGAAGATTCTCACTTAAGAGTAAACATTCCTATGCATAAAGAACATAAAAAGTAATGAAGAGCAGATAGTGAAAGTTAACAGCCTCCTTATAACTTCTATGTGCCAGGACACTATACAAACATTTATTTTTAACAAATGGCTGATGGAATCTTGTTCAAAATTGTTTGTTCAAATTCAAATGTCTTGCTAGTCTCAATTCTCTTAATCTGTGAATATTTGATCTACATTTGTCCTACCTACTTGAATCATTTCCAAAACCACTGCTTCTACATTTCTTCTTTATATAACTTCTACCCAAACAGGGAGGCTAAAGTTTGAAACCATTTTTGAAAGGGAAGATTTGGAAAATAAAGTTTTGATTTTGTGCCCCCCCCTTTCCAAACAAAATAAAACAAACAAAACAAATGACCTTTGCTTTTGACTTGAAAAAAAAGAACTATAAAATGATTTGAATATAGTATTGACATTGAATAATTAGGCAATTACTGCTAACTTTATCAGGTGTAAAAACAGTATTAGGATTAGGACAAAAAATCTTTATTCTTTAGAAACATGCAGAAATATTGATGGGTAAAGTTTTATCTTGCCCTTAAATTACATTTAAGCAATTTGGCAAAATAATAAAATCTTACCCACACGCAGAAAGTTAAATCATACATGGCAATTTTTTTTTTAATTTCATGCTAATGGGAGGGTACAAAACACCAGGTCACAATATTTGCATTTGTTAGGTAAAGTCCCTCTTGTAGTTATGTTCCACACCCAAAAGGTGTGCCATACACCCACTCCCATTGTGCCCATAAAATGGGAGCACATCAATCCCCTCTCCCTCATTCCCAATCCCTCAACTGGAGTTGAATTGACTTTTTCTCCTATGTGGGCATGAATTAGATTATCTAATGGCTTCCTATTAATATTAAGTACATTGGATATTTGCTTTTATATGATTGTGATACTTTACTCAGAATGCACTTCAACTCTATCCAGGTTAATACAAAAGATGTAAAGTTGCCATCATTTTTATGGCTGAATAATATTCCATGGTGTCCCTATACCACAGTTTGTTAACCCCTTCCTGAGTTGGTGGGCATTTAGGTTGTTTCCACATCTTGTAAATTATAAATTGAGCTGCAATAAACAACTTACTACAAATGTCTTTATGATAAAATGATTTCTTCTGAGTGTATGCCTAGTAATGGGATTGTGGGGTCAATTAGGAGGTCTAATTTGAGTTCTTTGTGGATTGTCCATACTTCTTTCCAAAGAGGATGTACTAGTTTGCAGTCCCACCAATAATGTAAAAGTGTTCTCTTCTCTCCATATCTGCAAATTTTTGGACTTTGTAATGTGGGGCAATCTTATTGGGGTTAGGCAACATCTCAGGGTGGTTTTGATTTGCATTTTCTGATGATCAGGGATGACGCACATTTTTTCCAAATGTTTTTTAGTCATTCATCGGTCTTCTTTAGAGAAAGTTCTTTTCATCTCTCTTTCCTAATGATATATGGGACTGTTTGCTCTTTTTTTGTTGGTTAATTTGAGTTCTCTATAGATACTAGTTATAAAGCCTTTGTTAGATTCATAACAAAATATTTTTTGCCATTCTGGAGGTTGCCTGTTTGCTTTGATTATTGTGTTCATTGATGTGCAGAAGCTTTTTAGCTTAATTCCCATTTATTTTTCTTGTTGCAATTGCCAATGAAGTGGTATTCATAAAATTTTTCCTCTTGAGCTAACATCCTCAAGAGGATCCATACTTTTTTCTAGTATTTGTATTGTTTCATGTCTTAGATTTAAATATTTTATCCATTTTGAGTCAATGTTTATAAGTGGTTAAAGGTATTGGTCTAATTGCAGTCTTTTACATGTGGTTATCCAGTTCTCCAAGCACCATTTATTAAATAGGGATTCCTTTCCCCAGTGTACACTTTTGTTTGGTTTATCAAAGATCAGATGGCTATAAGAGACTGGTTTCATCTTTTTGTTTTCTATTCTATTCCATATGTGTATGTCTCAATTTTTGTGCTAATGCCATGCTGTTTTGACCATTGTGGACTTGTGATATAACCTAAAGTCTGGTAGAAGTGAAGCCCCCAGCTTAGTTATTATTACTAAAACTTAGCAAGGCCATTAGGGTTTCTATCTGGTTCCATAGAAAACCAAGAACTATTTTCTCCAGTTCTTCAAAGTATGATGTTATTTTAATGAAAATTGCATTAAATCTATAGATTACTTTGGGTAGTATAGACATTTTAGTGATATTGAGTCTTCCCAGCCAAGACCATGGTTTATTCTTTCATTTGTTCATGTCTTCTGCAATTTCTTTTCTTAGGGTTACATAATTCTCTTTGTAGAGGTCTTCCACCTCTTTGTTAGGTATATTACTAGGTATTTCTTTTTTTTTTTAATCTACTGTTTAGGGAATTGTGTCCTTGATTAGCTTCTCAAAGTAGCTGTTATTGGCATATACAAAAGCTACTGATTAGTGGAGGTTGATTTTATACTGTGAGAATTTATTGTATTTCTTGATCACTTCTTGGAGTCTTGTGGTTGAGTCTCTGGGGTTCTCTAACCATAAAGTCATATCATTGCCAAAGAGGAAGAGTTGGACCTCCTCTTCCCTAATTTGGACGTCCTTTATTTCCATCTCTGGACTGACTGTATTGGTTCTAGTGCCAGTTCTAGTGCTGGCTAGAACTTCCAGCACTATCTTGAATAGGAGTGGCAATAAAGGACAAATTTGTTTGGTTCCAGTTCTAAGTGGAAAACCTTTCAGTTTTACTCCATTTTACTTGCAGATGGCTTCAATCAGTTTAAGAAATGTGTCACCTATGCCTATGTTCTTAAGTGTTCTTGTTAGAAAAAGATGCTGAATTTCATCAAGTGCCTTTTCAACATAATATTGAGAGGATCATATGCTTCTATTTATATGGTGAATTACACTTATGGATTTGTATGTTAAACCAGCCTTATATCCTTGCAATGAAGCCTACTTGATTGTGATGTATAATTTTTTTAATGTGTGGTTATAATCCACTAAGATTTTATTGAGTATTGTTGCATCTTTATTCATTTGTGAAATGGGTCTATAATTCTCCTTTTTAGTTGGGTCTTTTTGTGGGTTTGGTATCAGGGTGATGTTTGCTTATAGAACATGTTGGGAAAGGTTCCTTCCTTCTCAATGTTTTGAAATAGGTTCTGTTGTATAGGTATAACTCTTCTGTGAAGGTTTGGTAGAATTCTGGTGTAAAGCCACCTGGTCTATGGCCTTTTTTTGTTGGAAATTTTTTTACTGTTTCTTTGATTTTAGTGCTTGATATTGCTCTGTTCACGAGATCTATTTCTTCCTGGTGAAGTTTAGGAAAATGGTATGATTCCAGGTATTGGTTCATTTCCTCCACATTGTTAAATATCTGGGCACAGAGTTTCTCATAGTAGTCAAATATAATCTCTTACATCTCTTGGAATCATTGTTATTTCCCCTTTTTCATTTTGAATTGAGGTTATTAGAGTTTTTACTTTTCTGTTTCTAGTTAATCTGGCCAAAGGTTTGCCAATTTTGTTTATCTTTCTGAAGAACCAACTTTTTGTTTAATTTTCTGAATGATCCTTTTTCAATTTCATTTAATAATTTCCTTTTTTATCTCTTCCTTGACCCACCTGTCATTTATCATAAGGTTGTTTAATTTCCATGTCTTTATTTGGGGATGAACATTGTTGTTGGAGTTGAATTTCAACTTAATTGCCTTGTGGTCTGAGAAGATACAAAGTATAATTTGTATTCTTTTAGTTTTATTCATAAAAGTTTTATTTTTATCCTAGAATATGATCTTTTTTGGATATGTTCCATGGGCTAATGAGAAGAACATATATTTCTTAGCTTTGTGATGGTGTGCTCAGTATATGTCTATTAATCCCATTCATTCTAGCTTCACATTTAAGTTCTTTGTCTTTGTTTAGTTTATGTTTAGAGGATTTGTCCAGTTTGGCCAGAGGGGTGTTAAATTCCCAAGTTATTATGGTATTATGTGATATATTGCTCAAGCCAGTCAAAGTCTGTTTCATCAATCTGGGAACATTTAAGTTGGGTGCACAAATATTTAGAATTGAAATATCCTCTTCTTGTATTGTTCCTTTAACCAGTGTGAAGTTACCATCTTTGTTTTCCTTAACTTGAGTTGCTTTAAATCCAATTGTGTATGAAAATAAGATTGTGGCCCCTCCTTTCTTCTGATTTCCATTTGCCTGAAATACTGTTTTCTATCCCTTTACCCTGAGTCTAGATTTGTCCTTCAATGTTAGGTGTGTTTTCTGGAGACAGCATACAGACGGCTTGTGCTTTTTTATCTAAACAGCAAGCCTGTACCTCTTCAGTGGGGAATTCAAGCCATTAACTTTTAATTGCTAAGTGTGGTACTCTAATAATCTTATTTTGTGAAAATCTATTGCTTAATTCAAGCCATTAACTTTTATTGAGATAATTGCTAAGGGTGGTGTTCTATTCATCTTATTTTGTTAAAGTCTGTTGCTTAGTTTTATTCTTTGCATCATTGTAGAACTTAGGGAGTTTCCATTAGTTTCATTGTGATAATCAGGGTGGAGAATAAGTCTAAGTATTTCTTGTACAGTAGGTATTGTTATGGCTAAGTTCCTCAATGTTTTCACATCAGCAAAAGATTTGATTTCTGCATCAATTTTGAAGCTTAGTTTAGCAGGTTATAAAATTCTGAAAATTATTGTGTTTAAGAGTATTAAATATAGATGATGATGCTCTATATGATGCTCTGGCTGGGAAAGTTTCAGCTGAAAAGTTCATTATCACCCTAATGGATCTGCCACTGTAGGTCAATTGGGCTTACTCCTAGCTGCTTGCAGAATTGCAGAAATTTCTCTTTCATCTTGAGTTTAAAAAGGTGTATTACAACATGCTTGGAGATGCTCTTTGTGTGTTGAAACAACCTGGGGTTCAATATCCCCTTAAAAGGAATGTTTCAGAATCGTTAGTAATGTTTGGGAAGTTTTCATTTATGACATCTTTCAGCCTGGCTTCAGTTCATTTGGGAGATTCTTCTTCCCCTTCAGGGACCCCTATAATTCATATGTTTGAATGCTTTGTGAAGTCACATAATTCTCAGAGCTATGTTTTGTTTTCTTTCTCTCTCTTCTTTTTTGCCTCTTTAACTACCTGGTTTAGCTCAAGATCTTTATCCTCTAGCTCTGAGAGTCTGTCTTCTCCATAATCTCATCTGTTATTGATACTTTCTACTACATCTTTAAGTTTCCTGTTTGACTCCTTCAGTTTCTGAAGCTCTGCCATATCCTTTCTATTTTCTTCATATCTTTCATCCATTTTTGTTCTGTTTTTCCACTTTCTTATTAATTCCTTTTATTGCCTTTGCCATCCATATTTTAAATTCCCTGTCATTTTCATTAATTCTTTATAGATGGAATCCTCTGTGGCAGCTACGTCATGATCCCTCAGGATTGCTCTGTTTTTTCATGGTGTCAGAATTTTTCCATTGGTTCCTCTTCATGAGTGTTTTCTCTTCATTCATTTCATTCTCCTACATTTTTCTTCTGACAACATCTTCACTTAAAATTACCTTGTCTCAAAGCTCAGGTGTGGAAAGTGGCCCTTTGGTATAAGGCCAAGAAGATAAGGATAAAGCGTGAGAAGAAAAAAAAAAAGAAAGATAAAAACAAAGCATGGGGTGAAATAAAAGAATTGGAGAAAAGGAGAGAATAAGGACTGAAGGAGAACAACAGGAGAAATGATGTTGTTTCTCAGGATGTTTTGACCACTCTCTCAACTCTAGGACTTTGGATGGCTAGACTGGATCAGTCCCTTGAAGTCAGAAGCTCCTTACCAGATTGGAAAAAAAGCAAGACCCCCACATTTACCAAATACAGAAAAAAAATCAGCAGTATGTCACAATGGGGACCTACAAGTACCCTTTTTCCAAAGGCCGAAGTTAGAAGGAGACCCTAGACCATGAGCTTGTGGCCTCCTTTTGCCAGACCAATACCATGACCCCCTGCTATCAGAGAAAGAAAAAATAAAAATAAAAATAGATGACAAAAATTTAAAAATACAATTATATAAGATTTTTAAAAAGTGGATATCTTAGCCGTTGTATTAGTATTTCATGTGGAAAAGATGGAAAAAGTAGAAAAATTTCTCCCAAAAGAGAGAAAAAAAGGAGAAAATTTTTAAAAGAGAAAGAATAAAAGGGCCTGAAAAACCATAACAAAAATGGAGGAGTCCTTGCTACTGAAGAAAGTAAAAATGAAAAAATAAAAATACAAAATAAATAAATAAATAAATAAAAAACAAACAACAATAACAAAAAACTAAAAAAAAAAATTCAGAACAGGAACAAAAAATGAAATAAATATATGTGTGTGTATAAATATATGTATATATTGCCATTATTTCATGGACACCAGGTAGTGCTGTGATTTTAGGAGACAGAGAACATACACACTGGTTTTGCTATATAAAATCAGAACCAGATGCTGCTCTCCAGTTGTGGAGGATATCTGGTCCTATCTTCCTGACTTATTTGCCCTCAATCAGGGTCTGGTTGCTTTATCAGCATTCAGTCCCCAAGGGATTTGAGTACTAAAACTCTAGCTAGATTTCTTAGGAAGCACATCAGACAATGCCCCCTGACAACAAAGTGGCCTTCCTGGTGGTGCAGGAACCACTCAGCTCACCCCCAAGGCTGGCTGCCTGAGCTCAGCAGACATGCCAGAGCCATTTTTCCCACATGAAATACTCATACAACAGCTAAGATATCCATTTTCTTCTGTGAACTAAGACTCTGTGGACCAGTCCTCTTGCACAGCCTTCCCATGATGGTAATGCCCTTTTAGTAACCAAGCCAATGGGATATCCACCACGCCTGGTATTCATTTCTGGGCACTTCACACTGTTCAAGTCCACTTGTTCATATAAGCCTTCCAAGGCAGCTGCAGCAAGGCACTCAGTCCAACATCAAACATCTGCAGGACAGACTTTTTCTGTCCCCAGGCTTCCATGGGAGGGCTGGCCAGCCAGCCCCTGCCTGTACCCAACCACTTGTCTTCTGTGCTGGTTTTCCTCAGGGTCAACCCTTCTCACTGCTTCACTGCACTCACCCACTGCTTCACTGTGCCCCTAGAATGTTGTTCCTGGTTAGATTCCCCCAGCCAGAGGTGGTTGGAGTTTTCTTTCTCCTGTCTTGCCACAAGTGGCTAGTAAGGCTATGTCTCTAGTCCACCATCTTGCTCCACCCCTCCCATGGCAAAATCGTTAACTAGTGAATCTTGGTGTTTGGTACACAAGCATTAATTAAAACTGTCTACTAGAGCAAGAGTCAATAGTAAGGTTACTGCATAAAACTTTCATTCTGCAACTTTCAAAAGATAATATCAGTGAAGTCAGTATGTTGGACTATTTTTTATTCTTTTTAAGAAAACATGCTTAATTTGCCTTTTTTTAGTTTTTAATTTTTAGTTGTATAAATATATGGTGTACAAGTATAATTTTGTTATATGGATAAATTGTACTATTTTTTAAACTTCTCTGTACCTATTAAAGTTTTGGTCAAAAAAGTTGAAAAATAAAACAAATTAATATATATTATTACCAAAAAAATCACCTTTGAAAAAAATGTTTATTGTGAGTGGTTCATTATGTTATGAAGGCAAAGTCTTCTAATGTTAATTATTTGTGTGTCAACCTGGTCAATGTCACATCTACATGATAAACTGGTAAAAAAGAAAGTGGGAAGAATTATTTAGTGTAAAAAAAAAAAAACAGCATAGAGTTGGAAAACTTTCGTTTCATGTAGCTAAGTGGCAAATCAAAAGTCAATAATTCTTAAAACACATAAGAAAAAAAAGCACACATACACAAGAAAAATATTTCTCAAATTATAGTAAAGACAAATTCATAAATTAATTTTCACACCCAACTTGGAATTTGAATATATTCATATTTTAAAATATTGTCTCTCTTTGTGCTTCTCAGTGTGCAGAGGAAACATCATAACCTTATGAAAATGCAGATTGCAGTTCATTATTTCCAGTGTGAAACAATGAGAGTCTTCAATGTTATTACTCCAATGAGGTGTAATAAGGCTGTCACTGTGGTCCACATAACACACTTGGGATGGTAAGAGTTTATGTTATGCCAAATAACCAGTAAAAGTAAAAAATGCAAAAATTATCTAATTCCCACCAACTTGTGTATAAATGATGTAGTCTTTCCTGTGCAAAGACTTACAGATACTTTAAGAATCTAGATATTTGGAATGATGGAACCAATATGCTCAAATAGCTAAGATTTCCAGTTTTATGCAAATTTCCATTCACATGGAGTTGTATTCCATTCTGCCTGTTCTTTGTATCAACTATATACTGTGCAAATAGAAATATAAAATAAAAAGTCACCTTTGCTATAATTGTATATAATGTTCTAAATGGAGGATATAATCTGTATTATTCTGAACATTTGATAAAATTCCCTAAGATTCAATACTTTTAAGGCAAGTTTTTAACATTTATTTTTATATTTTGAAATTTCAATAAATTAAATTTGTTATTATTACAATGATAAAATATTTTGTATTTTTATTACATTACCTCTAATTATTTGTTAATACCATACTATATTTGTGATTTGTTCCATTTTTTAAGTAAAATTAGTAGAACTTGACATGTAACTTTTAAAATAATTAAAGTTCTACATAACAAATATATACATATAGTATTATGAGTAAACTGGAAGCATGTTCTATATTGCTGTGCTTGATCTGCCTGAGAATATTATAGTTCTATCCCAATATCATAAGGCATTGGTTTATGTAGCCATTTATTGTTTTGAAATATCAGCTAATATTTTCCTTTCTCATTTTTAACATTTCTTTCCCCTGAAACTTTTCTACCATTAAAATTAGTCCAGGAGCTAGAGTCTCATTACATCAGGAAAGCGAAATCAGATATTGTTCATAATTTTAAAATCATTGCTGACATTTCTTGGCTGGGTTTCAAGATACATTTAAGTCTATAAAAGGTAATGTTCTAAAAAAGAAAGCACACTTGATTTGCAAGAGGCACAATGTGTTATTACAGAAATGTATTTTTTTTTCCCCTAGAGGTTTCAAAATTAGAATTTACTTATTAAATACCAAGTCCAATGACTACAGGTTAGAGTTTTATGATAAATTATGTGAGAATGTGGCATAACAATAATTCTTGCCAGATGGGCTCTGAGAAAGAGACGAGGGAAGAGAAAAATAGAGACAGAGACAAAGAATAAGATACAAATTGAGGCATATTATCTGTTAACAAATAAAGTGCTAAAGAGGACCAGTGATGCTTGCTTTTAATTCTAGCTATAGTGATTATCAGGGAAAAGATATAGATGGTACGGATGAGATAAAACCATCTACCTACCCTTATTACTTTTGATTTTATTCCATTATCTAAAGTCAGTTTATTAAACAAAGAATTTTGAACAAAAATATAGTCAGATATATTAGTGGCTATTTGGGAAGTAATCAGAAAACCTACAGAAAAGTATTAAGTTATATATGAAGAAAAAATCCTTTAGTTTCTATCACTGGATATAGAATAATTGTGATAGCTAGTCCTCAAGAAATATTTTTATTTTAAAACATAATTGATCACATGAACACAACCCTAAATTGGGGTCACTCTTCCATCTACCTAGTTCACAGTTGCTAGGGTGCTAAGAGACTAATTTAAAAGGTATTAGGAAAGGTGTTATTGTGTATTGTGGATTTCAAATCCATACAAATAGATTTCACAAGTTCCTGAATCCACAAATTATATCAAATTTATTGGTTTTGGCAGTTGAAAATAGAGCAATCAAGTCACGGCACTTAACAGTGTTATAATTGCAAGTTCACACAATGATTCTCATCACCTCAATTATTACTAAAAAGCCAGCATAACTCCAAAGAAAATGAGGAATAAAAGAAAAGAATGAGAAAACTCTCTCATCTTGCAAGTTTCATACATTATAAGAAAAAAGTGATGTTCTTAATTTGTGAACTATGGTCGGGCCAATCAAACTTACAGATTCCCTGATCCTCAGAACCTTTGATATAGAACATGAGCCCTTAGTGAAACTCATGATGGTAGGATTCATGCTTTATATCATTTGTAGTCTGCAGCACAGGACACTGCACTTGGCATACAGTAAGCATCCAGTTAAGAGTCGCTAAAATCATGTTAATATTTATAAAATCTGGAATGAGCAGCGGTAGAAATTGATGACAAATACAATTTTCTTCATATCCTCACTATCTCTGCTTAGAAATGTACAATGTTTGACTCAGCATTTTTCTACACTGCCACTAGCATTTAACCACACCTCAAGTCCATTCTCTTAACCAGGCATCCCTTTAACAAGGGTGAGGGACACAAGCACCTTGAAGAGCTCTGCATCCCTGCAGTAGTCATCATCTTCATATTAAGGATGATGGTAAAGGATGACACAATGGAGTTGGCTTCCCTAACATCAGCAGTAATGTTGAGATGCCTACATAGAAGAGGCCAGAGATGGTGCTTTAACTTCAGATACTAAGAGGTGCTTTAATATCAGGTAAACTCCAGTGTTAGGACGGTAATAAGAATGTTTGACCTGAAAAATCTATTGTGGTGGTATGTTGATCCCTGAGTATGTAAAAATGAAATAGATGAGCAGTCTATGAAGGTGCTGCTTAACATACATAAAATAGAAAAATTCTAGAACTGTTGGGAATAAATCTTACTTGAATCATCCTGGTGGAGATTCAAGGCTTTCCCTCATTCCCAGCCCTAGGAGGGTTCACAGACCTGTAGTCTCCTGACTATGGGATAGGCTAGTCCATGTGAAGGAGCTTGTAATACATCCACTGGTGTAAGGTCATATGCTACATAATGATGTTTTGATCAACAATAGACCACATATTCATTGGTGGTCCTTTAAGATTATAACAAAGCTATTGCCTAGTGATGTCACTTAGAGATATAACTATGCAATGCATTACTCATGTGTTTGTGTTGATGCCAGTATAAAAAATCCTACTATGCTGCCATGTTAGACTTATGAAAGTCTAACACAAATAATTATGTACAATACATAATACTTGATAATAAATTATTACACTACTGATTTATGTATTTACTATCTTATACTTTTTATTGTTTAGAATATAGCCTTCTTACTTACTTTTTTAAGGTACTAAAGCAGCCTCAGACAGGTTCTTAAGGAGGCATTCCAGAAGAGGACACTCTTACCATAGAAGATGACAGCTCCATCCATGCATGTTACTGCCTTTGAAAACCTTTCAGGGAGACAAGATGTGAAAGTGGAAGACAATACTAATGATCCTGACGCTGTGCAGGCTAAATGTATATGTTTATGTTTTTAAGAAAAACGTTTTAAAAGTTTAAAAAAAGGTAAAAATAGAAAAAAATTTTGTTGATTTAGAAAGTATTTTTGTTCAAGTATAGAGCACAAATGTAAATGAGGTAAAAGCTATCATAATTACTTGAATGTAACCACTCCAATTTGTACAAAAATCAACACATGGAATCCCACACAGGCATAAATGTATTCATGATTTATGTATATCTGACTTGATAAAAGGAAAAAATAAAATAAAAGGATATTGTAAAGACAAAAAAAAAGTATTTTTATATGATTATACAAAATGTTTATAAGAGATTTGAAAAAGTTAAAAAAATAAAAGTTATAGTAAGCAGAGGTTAATTTATTATTGAAGAAAAATATTTTCATAAGTTTAGTGTACTGTAAGCACACAATGTTTAAAATGTCTACTATAGTGTACAGTGATATCCTAGGTCTTTACATTAACTCACTGACTCACCCAAAGTTTCAGTCTTTCAGCCTCCATTCATGATAAGTTCCTTGTACAACTATACCTGTTTGTTTGTTTGTTTGTTTGTTTTGTTTGAAACAAGGTCTCAGTCTGTCTCCCTAGCGAGAGTGCAATTTGCATCATCATAGCTCACTGCTACTTCTGTCTCAGCCTCCTGAGTAGCTGGGATTACAGGTGCCTACCACCACATCCAGCTAATTTTTCTATTTTTTCTAGAGACAAGCCTCTTGCTCTAGCTACTATAAAACTTCTGACCTCAAGAAACCCTCCCACCTTGTCTTCCCAACAAGCTAAATTACATAGGTGAGACACCACACCCTACCCTCCACTTTTTACCTTTTATACTGTATGTTTTACAATACTTTTTCTACACTTATACATGTATATGTTTAGATACACAAATACTTAGCATTGTGATTCAGTTGCCTACAGTATTCAGTTCAGGAACAGGCAGTACAGGTTTATAGCCTGAGAGCAATAGGCTACATCATGTATCCTAGGAAGGTAGTAGGCTATATCACCTACGTTTGTATAAGTTCACTCTATATTTACACAATGACAAAATTGCATAATGACATAGTTCTCAGAACATATCCCCATTATTGAACAACAAATGACTATAAATGCCATGAGTTGTTCACTAAGCCTTCCCCAGAGCTACCTGTGACCATTTTGAAGGATAACTGCACACAGTCTTCAAGGCAAAAGAATACTCTTTTGACCACTGAATGAGATTACACATGTATTTTTTTTTTAGTGATTTGCTTATATTCAGTAGTAATCTCATACTTTTATTTACCATTGGCATAGTGAACAATTCTACAATATATGGTCAGTTTCTGAATGTCTGTAATATTTTCCTATTACAAAATAAGCTACATTAATTATGGACTCATATTTGGTCTAGTCTTATGTATTCTTCAGGATATGATCAGTAATGTTTATGTTTTGCCATCACATTGTAACATTGTTTTAGAATTTTGTGTATTGCAATAATAAATGCACATACAAATAGAAAGGATTTTTTATTGTTTGGGATTCATTGAGGGTTAAGGAATTAAGTTAGACAAGGAATTAAGTTAGACTGATTGCATTTGTTAAGTACAGGTTAGTTTTGATTTGCATTTCTGTGATAATTAGAGACAATAAGCATTTTTTGCACATGTTTGGTAGCCATTAATCTATCTACTTTAGAGAAGGTTCTAGTCATCTCTCTTGCCCAGTGATATAAGGGATTGTTGGGTCTTTTTCTGTTGATTAATTTGAGTTCTCTGTAAATCCTAATTATCAAGCTTTGGTCTGATTCATAATATGCAAATATCTTTTCCCATTCTGAAGGTTGCCTATTTACTTTGTTTTTTTCTCCATAGTTGTACAGAAGCTATTCAATTTAATTAAGTCCAATTTGTTTATTTTTGTGTTGCTGCAATTGCCACTGAAGTCTTCCTTATAAAATCTTTCCCCAGGCTAATATCTTCAAGTGTTTGCCCCACACTTTCTTCAAGCATTTTTACTGTTTCATGCCTTAGATTTAAATCTTTTATCCATCTTGAGTCAGGTTCTGTGAGCAGAAAAAGGTGCTGGTTCAGTTTCAGTCTTTTACATGTGGAAATCCAGTTCTCCCAGCAACATTCATTGAACAGGGATTATTTTACCCAATGTTTGTTCTTATTTTGGTTTATCAAAGATCAGGTGTCTGTAAGAGGTTAGTTTTATCTCATGGTTTTCTATTCAGTTCCAAATGTCTATGTCTCTATTTTTGTGTCATTACCATGATGTTTTGATAACTAAGGCCTGTAGTACAGCCTAAAGTCTAGTAAGCAGATTCCTCCATCTTGTTATTATTACTAAGAATTGCCTTGGCTATATGCAGTTTTTATGGTTCCATACAAAACAAAGAATTATTTTTTCCAGATCTTGAAAGTATGATGTTGGTATTTTAATGGAGATTGCATTGAATCTGTAGTCTGCTTTGGGAAACATAGATATTTTCATAATGTTGATTCTTTCCAGCCATGACCATGGTGTGTTCTTCCATTTGTTAATATCTTCTGCTATTTCTTTTCTTAGGGTTTCATAATTTTCTTTGTAGAGTTCCTTCACCTCTTTTGTTAGGTATATTACTAGGTATTTCATTTTCTTTGAAACTACTGTTAAAGGAATTGTGTCCTTGATTTGCTTCTCATCTTGTCTGTTATTGACATATACAAAGGCTATTGATTTGTGGACATTGATTTTATATCCTGAGACATTACTGTATTTTTTTGATGACTTCCAGGAGTCTTGTAGTTCAGTCTCTGGGGTTCTCTAACTATAAAATCATATTGGCAAAGAGGGAGAGTTTGACCTCCTCTGCACCAATTTGGATACCCTTTATTTTCTTCTCTTGCCTGATTGTATTGGCTAGAACTTCCAGAACTATATTGAATACTAGTGGTGACAAAGGACAACCTCGTCTGGTTCCAGTTCTAAGAGGAAAAGCTTTCAGTTTTACTCCATTCAGTATAAGATTACCTGTGGGTTTGTCAGAGATGGCTTTGATCAGATTCAGAAATGTGCCCCCTATGCCTAAACTCTTAAGTGTTCTAATTAGAAAAGGATGCTGAATTTTATTGAATGACTTTTCTACATCTATTGAGAGGATCTTTTTCTTTTGTTGATATGGTGAATTACATTTCTGGACTTGTGTATTTTAAACCAGCCTTGCATCCCTGGGATAAAACCTACTTGATCATGATGTATGATTTTTTTTAATGTGCAGTTATAAAATAATGGCTAGGATTTTATTGAGAATTTTTGCATCTATATTCATTACTGAAATTAGTCCGAAGTTCTCCTTTTTAGTTGAGTCTTTTCCTGGTTTTAGTATTAGGGTGATGTTTACTTCATAGAATGTATTGGAGAAGATTCCTTCCTTCTCAATTTTTTGGAATTATTTCTGCAGTACGGCCATAAGCTCTTCTTTAAATTTGACAGAATTCTGGTGTGAAGCCTTCTGGACCACAGCATATTTTTGTTGAGAGATTTTTATACTGTTTCTTCGATCTCAGTTCTTGAAATCAGTCTGCTCAGAAGATCTATTTTTTCTCAGTTAAATCTAAGGAGAAGGTTTGATTCCAAGTGTTGATCCATTACTTCCACATTGTTAAATGTCTGGGCATAGAGTTTCTTGTAGTAGTCTAGAAAATACTATGTTTCTATTACAGAAAGAGAGCTCCAATAGGTAGTAAGCTGAATAATACAAACATTTTAAAGTTAGGTTCCTTACATTCTACTTTGTAGATGGAAATTTATCCCCACTACATCTAGATTTAAAATTTAAAAAAATACTAGAAAGAATTGGCATCAATAGTAGTCTGTGATAAGATAGTTTCTTACCTCATAGAAGATGAAATTAGATACAAAGAGGTAAAGTTAAGTTTGAATACTGACCAAGTAATCTAAGAAGATAATTTCTTAGAGTGTAGAATCATACTCACAGTAAAGAAGTGAAAGGCCCAATCACTCAGGATGATTATCATTAAACTAAACAAGGTAATGAAAGGTAAAAGGGCCTACAGTTTGTTTATTTTTGCCTTTCCATTTTTTGTGTGTTATATTCTATATCATGTCAGATATTTATAGGCCAATGCAAACATTTTTCAAACCTAATCTTCCATATAATAGAAAGCTTGTTTCCTGAGTACAATTGGTTAAGTCCATTTAGAAGAACTCTAACTCAGGTCACAAGTGTCTATGTAGGAACTCAAAGCAACAAACTATTGGATAAGACCAGGTGACATGAACAAATATACATTTTCCAGGTGCCAACTAGTCACAGAGAATAATTCATAAGCTCTGTCTATAGAACCAATGCAGAGAGAAGAGGGAATCAACTGTCTAATATACTTTTCAAACAACCAAATTAATGCATGTGATTCCAAATAGGACAAATAAAATAACCCATCCTTGCCTAGTTGGAAGGGATTAATTAGAGCCAGTAAATATACCAAATACTACTTGATTGCCAATAGGAGCAGGAATAAAAAGTGAATGTGTTAATTTTGAAAGTTGGGATTATCAATTTTAGTAAACTTCTTTAATCTCAAAAAAAAAGAGTCTTCAGAAAAAATGAGGGGGTGCTCAGGCATTTTGACATCTGCCTTTTCCCAAAGGATGTGAGAACATGTTGCATATAAGGCAAATTTTTAAGTATGCCAAATCATGATAGTACACTCGACCACAAACCAAATGGCTTTGTTGAGGCACTCAGATGGTGTCTCCTCTAGATATGATCACGAGATAAAATATCCTCCTTAGTAAGCCAGGAGTGTGCCAATGTGATGGTGAGGGAAACTGTCATCTGGCTATCTCCTAATTGCTCTTGTCAGCTTCTCTTGTTTCAATGGCCTGATCAAGTGTTGATACCATTTGCAGTATCCATGGACCAGGATCAGGTAAAACTTCAAATATTTAAAGTGGCTCTTGGCAAACTTTCCCAAAGAAATAATTTCCCCTAAAGCAAAGGAAAGTAAGGACTCCATGTACAGCCCCTGGAGTTGTCATTCTCACATCTGGCATTTATTTGAATCTTTTTTAAAAATTCACATGGATTTCTCATTTTATTCCATCTCTATAATGTTTTTGTCTTAATGTAAATATAACATGAAATAAAATTTTTATATAAGAAAAATTCATGACCACCCAGGGACCGCCAAGGCCTTACGCCACGCCACACCCACCTGGAGACCACCGAGGCTGCGTGCCGCGCCCCACCCATCCTGAGACCGCTGAAGCTGCATGCTGCGCCCACCCTGCCTCTGTGCCAGGCCCCTGCCTGACCAGAATCACCAGTAGTAGTGGAGTAGTGGAGTAGTGTTCTCCTTGCTGAAGTCATCGGGCACTGCATACTGCCAGTATCACATGCAGCATACCTGCCCTGCTGCCAGATCCATGTGAAGCACACTCCTAGAGCTGCTCCTACAGCCAGAATTCTCTGGTTTTGGCAGTGGCAGTGGAGTGTGCCCGGGCTCTTCCCCCAAAGATCCAGCAACAATAAAGTAATCACACCAGGATCTAATCTTGGAGAAACACCCCCCCAACTCTGTGCACTGCCAGAGGAAATGAGAATTCACTCTATAGGTATACTAGTGCTGCAGAGCAGCAGGGGAAAAGGCACAGTGGCTAAGGAAGATTAGCATTTGCTGGCCTGGTACCCCCAGGATTAGATTGAGCCTAAGTGGAACACTTGCCAGTGGATATTGAACACCTGAGGCAGGCAGGCCTCAGCTCCCCCAGCTTGCTGGTAGCCAAGGGCAGTGGTCGGGCCTCAGGAGCATTGACCTTCCCTTGACTCTGACAGGCGCTAAACCCTGGCACATCACATTATTGGAGGGAACAGGACTGCAGCCCTGTGGGGTCACCAGTGATTGGGTGTGAAAAGGAATAAACTGTAGAAAGAGACTCAGCCCCCCGGTCCTACTGTGCTACCGGGCAATAGAGCACCAGAGAGAGCCAAATCTGAGCAGCCAGTAGACCTCTGCTATCTAGCTGCTGGAGACCTTTCAAACTCGCCCACCTGAGAGTTTGTACTGACAGGCTCAATTGGTTTGGAACCTCTAACTTGGGATAATCACCCAAGGAGCCTCTAGGGTGATGGCCTGGTTGTGTAGTAACAGGAAGAGTCGATTTTCCCATTCCAGTTGTTGTCTGGGGAACTTAGGTTTCTTAATTACATGTATTTCTTCACAGCAAAGACTTCACCAGAGTCACTGATCCATCACGATCGGACAAGAACCAGTTGAATACAAGACTGAGCCACCTAATGCCACCACACCAAGCAGGCTTCCCCAGCCTCAAATTGTAATACTGTACAGGTCCTTTGCAAAGCTTAAGGGGAAAAAGCTGCAGTCATCAGTCCCAGATCCTTAACAAAGGGCTAGTTAACCACAACTCCAGGAAACCCCAATCCAATATCACCTTACCAGACCACTTTGCCAACAGTGAAAAACAATCATGAGGCAGAATCAGCAGAAAAACTCTAGCAACATGAATGATCAAAGTAAATCAATTTCCTCAAGAAACGATAAAGCACACACAGCACAAGATCCTATCACGAACAAATGGCTGAGATGTCAGAAATTGAGTTCAGAATTTGGATAGCAAATAGGATCAACAAAATGGAGGAAATAATGAAATAAGAATTTAAAGCAGAAATTCAAAAGATGTCTCAAAAATTTAAGGAACTTAAAGACAAAATCACCAAAGATTTTGACACATTAAAGCAACAATTTGCACCCCTCAAAGATCTAAAAAATACAGTAGAATCCCTCAGTAACAGAATGAAGCAGGCAGAAGAAAGGATCTCCGATATTGAAGAAAAAGCTTTGAACACTCCCAAACACTCAAAGAGGAAAAAAAGTGGAGAACAAAAATGAATCATTCTCTCAGAGAGCTCTGGAATAATTCAAAGAGGTCTAATATTCGCCTTATAGGAATACCTGAAAGTGATGAGGTTGCTGCAAAGGATACAGATGCTTTGCTTCATGAAATAATTAAAGAGAATTTTCCAGACATGCTCAGAGATTCTGAAATTCAGATAGCAGACAGTTTCAGAACACTGGCATGACTCAACCCGAATAAAAATTCTCATAGACACATTATAATTAATTTTACTAAAGTTAATGTGAAGGAGAAAATTCTGAAAGGTGTCAGACGTAAGAAAACCATTACATACAAGGGGAAGAACAATAGAATGACTGTAGATGTCTCCACTGAAACCTTTCAAGCTAGAAGAGGGTGGTCATTGACCTTTAAACAAAATA